>JAUELA010007989.1:0-12047 GCA_031471845.1 Boltenia villosa | reverse complement strand
AAGTTTCATGGTGGAGCGTTGGGCCGTTCGTGAGAAGAAGATTTTTAAAGATTTTCACGTTTTCCTCCCCAGTGGCCACGATAATAATTCAGCGTGAAGCGCCGCGGTTGTTTTATAATTGTTGAAAATTGCAGGTGCGTACATTGCGTAGGTCCGGAGATATAAGATGTTATGTAAATCGGAAAAAAAAAAAAAAAGAACAATTACGATTTCAATATACTGTCAAGCTATGCTAGCTTGACAGTCTAATAAAAGTTTTGATCCTGATGAGAGAGAAAATACAGATTCATTCGTTAGTGTTTTCTCCTCTTAAGTAGCGTCCCATATATCATCCTATGTTCACACATTACTTGAATAAGCTGCAACTTAATCACTGTGCACTTAATAAAAAGAGAGCATATGTGCGCGGAATGATCCGAGAAAGAAGGAAAAAAGAACGAACCAGCGATATTGAAATATCTAGCATTTGTAAACCGGAACGTCGAGCTTGAACAAGAACACGAATAAAAGAGAGATCAAGTTTGCTGCACGGTAACTCACAATTGGGTACAGTATGGGTTAAGAAATATCCAGTATCTACATATGTACATATATAGAGAGTTTCCTCGTCTTGCTTGAAATGCAAATCTTGAAATCCACCCACGCGTTGGTTTCACTCAAAAACAACAGTACACCCCTCCCAGAATAATACACAACAGAACAACAAACGCTAATCATCGTAATATTTGATATTTTAAACCATAATGTTGGTTCATCGGGATAATTAGGCGATATATTTTCAGAAATGTCAGGTTATGACGTTTTTTCACTTCCAAGACACCGGATCGGTGTTGGTGACGAAAAGATGGGTCTGCAAAAACTTTGGAACCACATGTTGGTTTCCGAAATACCACCAATTCAGAGGAAAAATCAGAAAACGATACATTTTTGTGATTGAATATATTCGTCATGATCAAATAATCGTTATAGTGAAGAAACAAGTATAAAACTAGCGAAATATTGAAATATCACATGATATATGGCAGGAATCAACGTTACAATTTAGGGAAGCAAACGTAGATTTAGTATTACGCATAATGGTTGGGCGAATCTGGGTACCTCTGCTAGTATATATTTTCTGGCTGTAATATATTATTTTCTGATCTTTATTTTCTTTCCGAAACAATTCCTAGTCAGGATTGTTTAAATCGTTCGTTACACTAAAAATATTCACAGTTGACAAAGAAAATGGATAAGGACATTTTCACCCTATCAGACAGACCATATAGCGGATTGATGGATGGCCAAATAATTTAGGAATGTGAAGGTTCCATCTTATAATACCATAATTGCAGTTTGAGTTAATGTTTTGAGCAAACATCAACATGAAGACACGCCCTTTTTGTTCATGTTCGTGCGATTCCTCGCAAAATAATGAGTTATCATAACTTCATATCCAATTAACCAAAATATGTGAACTATTTCTCTTGAAGATGACGACGTTTTTCTTACAAGAATCACGTCAGTGAAGATGTTGTCATGTTTTCAAGAAGTGAGTACAGGTAAAAATCATTGGGTAAAGTTGAGAGTCAATTTTGTTGATACCAAGTTAAATCGAGTATCTAGTTGACGCTATGGTGTATTGTATAAATGCTAGAGGAAGTAAGGGGTGTCCAAAATGTATGTCATTACGTATGTCCCAAATTGTTAAGTAATTAATATTTATCATGCTGTCGTACAGTGGCCTATAATTCTTAGCTTGTCATGGTTTTCGTTCTCAAAAAGTAAATATAAATAAATAAATATGCAAACCCTCATCTGCCTTTCATCCTTCCAGGAATGCTAAACATCGATTCCGACAACGACAGCATTTAACTAATGTGCGCATCTTTACCATTATGCGAATTATATGTGGTATCAGTTAGGAAAAATGATAGTTATGTTAAGAAAAACATATGTTCCCTAACCTACGTCACTGTGACGCATCCAGAGCTCGCGTGAAAAGTAGAGTCCGGACACGAAATTTGAAGCACCGATCAACGCTAGCGTGTCGACATATTGTGGACAGTATCCCGACGGAGCTATTGCAGGCAGCTCGCGTTAATAGTAACAGACCTGGAGAAGCTAGAAGTGCTCATGAGAGATTTCACGTCGGTTGTGTCGCAAGACACCCGAGCCCCTCCATGAATTTGGAAGGTTGAGTCGACGCGTCACCGACAACCTTTATCAGGAGAAAGTTAGAGTAAATGGAATTTTCGATTTTAAATGCTTTTATATTCTTACGAAAAGAAAAAAACACCAATCACCATATTTTGTGGGGAAATGATGCAAAACTAACACCGGGTGAAAAACTGCTGCTAGCAGCGAGTAACAAAGGGTGTGCCTAAAATAAAGAAAAAGAAAAAAACATATGTTTGATATTATCTTATCAATATTATGCGTGCAAATTTTGGGCATGGTATGAAGCATGTCGTCTTGCCTTGGCGTTATTATATAGTGACGTAGTATAAAAAAGAAAGGAATAAGTAGAGACAATAAAGCTTTATGTGTTACAAGTTTTACGAGGATTCAGAAATGTTATTTTTTGTCAATTGTAATTTAAGTCGTTTTCTTGTTAGGGCTCAAATCTCGATATATGAGGGAGGATCTATATTTTTTGTTTATTTACTGTGTCGCAACTTTTTCTCATACTTCTACATAAGCTAGAAAATTGGAATTTGGCACGCTGGAAAGTTAAAGGAAAGAACCTCTGGCAAAATGAGGAAATCCAATATTTTCTTTCTTATGGGTGAAAATATTTTATAATAAATCAAATAATTTTACATTGTGCTATAGAGGAAATATGAATAAAGAATAAGAATATTCCTAAATTTTTAGGGTTCAAAATCAATTTGACACGTAAGTAGAGTATAGGGAACAAAGAACATTGAGCTAATAATACTTAGAAAATTATTTTTAATCACTTAAAGGCTACGTAAGAAGTTAAAATTTGTCAAGTTTACGTTAAAGTTTATGGTATTTAGTGAACAAACTTGCCAAAAATATTGAAACCCAATATTTTTAATATTTAACGGTAAAAAGACAGCTTTACGTTTTTCCATATTAGAAGATCAAATAAATTTGACATTGTGGTATAGAGTAAAAATTAATGAAGAATGAAGATATTTTAATATTTTATTTTTTAGGATTTAAAATCAATGTTTCAGAAATTAGGGGTAAAAATGAAAGTGAAAAGATATCACTTCTAGAAGAACAAGGAAGTTGAAATTTGAAACGTAAGCAGAGTATACGGAGCAAACTATAATAAACTTTAATTTTATTGTTTAGTGTTCAGAAAATTTTTTTAATCAAATCCAGGACACATAGAAAGTTGAAATTTTGCGTAAACGGTAAATACTGAACAAACAAGTGTCGGTAAAAAGGTATTTGATAGGGAACAACTTCCAAGAAACCTAGAATGTTGAAATTTGGCACATTTATGTCTGGTAGTCAACAAAGGAGGAGCTAGAAATTAGTTAGGAATTTGGTACGTTGTTACGCATAGGAAATTAAGAACAATGAACGATGAAATGTTGAAATTTTCCCTACGTACGCGAAATGATCCGCGGTAACCATGAATAAAATTAAAAACAAAAAGGGCGAACCAGCGATAATGAAATATCTAGCATTTGTTAACCGGAACGCCGGGCTTGAACAACAAAGAATAGAACAGAGATCAAGTTTTAAGCACGATAACTCACAATTACTGTATTGGCATTTTGAAAAATCACCATATTGTCTCACCACAAACCCCTTTTAGACTCAACTCGCTCAGATTAGTATGCAAATCACGATATGGCCAAAACAATATCCGATATCTACGTATACACAGTTATTTCCTCGTCTTGCTTCTAGAGTTTGCACGCGTTGGCTGTACTCAAATATTTGAAAATTCTTTCAAAAACAACATTATAACCCATCCAGGAAAACACACGCAACCACTGAAAACGCTTATTTCATGTTTTCAGTATTTGATAATTTAAACCATGAAGTTGGTACTAATAGGGTCATTGAAATAATTACGCAACCTTTTCGAAAATGTCATTACTTTGGCTTTTGTAATTTATGTCGTTTCCTGTTAGGGCTCAAATCTATATATACAAAGGAGGGTCTACACAGCACGCAGAGTTTGTTTCACTTGTTTGCACTTCATCTATGTTTCAACAAGATGATGGACAAGGATATATTTCAATATAGTTAGACAATGAAGAAAATTATTCAAATCACCTCCATGAGAGATAAATTATCGAATTATACAATCATTCGCGATGAATTTAATACAATGAGTTGAGGAATAAATTGAATGTTCAAGCGCGTGCAATTCCTCGCAAAGTGTTGAGTTACCATATATTCAGTCCATATCCAATTATCGAAAATATATGAACTATTTCTATTGTAGAGGGCAACGTTTTTTAACCCCTTTTCTTCAAGTTTACAAGAAGTACGTCAGTATTGCCTTTCCAAGATTATTATTATTATATCCCAGGCGGGATATTCAAAATTGAGGATAATGCAAATTCTAACAAGGTGTAACCACTAATCAAGAAACAAACAAACAAACTACTAATTAAATATATTCAAGCTAGATAATCAAGTGGAGTTGTACACTGAAAGGTGACAAGGGCTTGGACGCTTGAAATGTGTGTGTGTATGTGGCGTTTTTAACACCAGTATCCTGACAATGCACTTTTTGCCCGCTACTTGTTTCCAGGGAAGAAAATAATAGTGACTGGAAAGGGTTGCTAGACCGTTTTTTTTTTAAAGAAATTAGCGTATAGATCTCGGAAAGCAGCGGATTATGTTAAAAATAGCCCAAAATCGATATTTCAAACTAGAATTGCACGAGGAACTCTCGGATTTAGCGAATGTTCAGATGTTCAGAAATATTGAGTTGAGTTGCACTGAGTTGTGTCATTGAAGATGTTGTCATGCTACCAAGTAGTGGGTTCAGGTACAAATCATAGTTTAAAGTTGAGAGTCAAGTTTCTTGATAACAAGTTAAATCGAGTATCCACTTGACGCCTTGATGTATTGTATAAATGGTAGAGGAAGAGGGAGATGTCCAGAATTGTAACTGAGAGTATAAATACGAATTTAAATTTCATTTACTTATAGGTTGCCTTCATTGAGTTATGTCATTCCATATGTTGTCATGATCCTAATAAGTGAGTTCACATACAAACGAGAGTTTATAGGCGAGTTTGTTGGCAAAAAATTAGGTCAGCTCTGTGAGCTGATAAGAGTTGAACACAGATGACCAGACTAATATGCAGACATTATAGCATAAAGTATTGTGACGTTAAATAGAATGGCATAATATGTACTGCTGAAATACAGGATATAGATAGGTTGTTTTTCTTCTACTATGCTTGTAGTCTCGCGGCTCAGATTTGAATGAGCTACAGGCGGTCACAATATAGTGGAACATATAAACAACAAAAAACAGTTTCTTGAAGTAGGCCATGTCGATGGTATGGAATTAAGAAAAATATTTTAAACGATGTATGTATATGCACATTCGTAGTGATAATTTATCCACAACCCCCCCCCCCCTCTATGGAAGAAATTTTAAACCCCTAAATTGTAGATCAGATAATAAAATATCCAAATACTACATCTATATACGCAGTTAATATGATCGGGACGGTTCTGGGACGAAAGGCTTCCAGACATTAGGTCGACATCCTACACATGTTTGTAAAGGAGTTATTTTATACTTTGTATTGGAAATACCACGATTAAATAATGACACGCACAGGAAAATCCACAAACTGTAACAGTTGGTGTTAGGGTTTATATATTTCTATTTGTCGATCTCATAGTTTTGTAGACCATTGGACGATTGACCTTTTGTCCTGTCTATCACCGAACAGATAGTGAACAACAGGCGTCATAGGGGTAACATGCACTTATCAGATTGTACAATACAGTAATTCAAATGATAATTTCACCATGGTGTTCGTTCAAACCTATAAGGAACTTTTTACTGTTTTTGCAAGCACAAAGAAAACTCACCTTTCGATTCCAAATCATCAATATTTCTCGAATTTACAGTCATATGTGAGCTTTATCTATCTGTCCACAAACTGCAAGTTATATTATTATGGAAAGGTCTGATCTTGATAAGGCATAAAATACACATTCATTCGTTTATGTTTTCTCCTCTCAAATAACGTCCGTTATATCATCGTGTGTACACAACTTGCTTGAATAAACTACAATATCCATCTCAAAATCTAACTCACGATACGTGGGCGGAATGATCCGCAGTGCCCCATGAGTAAAATTAAAAAGAAAAAGAGACGAACCAGAGATAAAGAAATATCTAGCATATGTCAACCGGAACAACAGGCTTGAACAACAAAGCATAGAACAACGATAAGGATCAAGTTTGCTGCACGATAGCTCGCAATTACTTCATTGATATTTTGAAAAATCACCGCATTGTTTCACAACAAACAATTTTTAGACGAAGTTCATATTAGTATGCAAATCAGGATATGTGCAAAACTGCATCTGTGTATGTCGCAACTTACTTCCACATAAGCTAGAAAGTTGACATTTGCATGCTTATAGGTATAACCTCTGGCAAAAATGTTGAAACTCAATATTGTTCATTTTTACAGGTAAAAAGTAGAGTATAGGGCAAAAAGACCATGGAGCTGATTAACTTTGAAAATTATACTATTTAGTGGTCAAAATCTTTTAATCTCCTCAAGAACATATAGAAAGTTTAAATTTAGTTTATGTTGAACAACCAAGGGTAAGAATTCCTTCCGTGAGTGTATTCGTCAAGATCAAGAAAGGATACAATTTTGTTCGTGGATATATTCGTCATGATTTATTAAGCGTTATCGTGCACAAACAAGTGCAAACTAGCGTGAAATATCACGTGGTTTAAGGCAGAAATCAACATCACAATTTAGGGAAGCAAACACAGATTTAGTTTTAGCCATACATGGTCGGGCGAAGCCGAGTACCTCTGCTAATATATTATATCTGGCTGTAATATATTATTTTCTGATCTTCATTTTATTTTTGAATCAACTCTTAATCAGAATTGTTTGAATCATTCGTTACGCAAAAACGTTTCACAGTTAATCGAAAATAGGGGTAAGGATTTTTTACTGTATGTACACCTACCAGACCATGTAGCGCATTGATGTATGACCAAATAGTTTAGAAATGGCAAAGTTTCATCTTATAGAACAAAAATTGCACAGCATACAATGTTTGTCTCACTGTTTTCGGCAAAAATCAACATGAAGACTACATCGCCTCACTGCTATTCACTCGATCTATGTTTCAATAGGGTGGGGAATGATACATTTCAATAAAGTAAGGCAATGAAATAATAAAATAAAGTTATATATTTCAATAAAGAAGAGGAATGATGAAAATTATTCAAATTACATTCAAATAATCGTGCAAATTCGTGTAAGTAATAACTTGAAGATGGATAGCTATTAGACCGATATTGTATTGTCCAATATATTTATATAATGATCTAATAAAGATGTTTTTTGTACTACTACGTTAATTTCCGTAAATAAATTGATGTCTTGGGTGATATGTGAGAAAAATAGGAAGTTAGTAACAGCGTATTGTAATTGGATGGCAGTAATAGAAGACGGTTGTTCACATGTTGGAGCATTTCTTTGAACCATCGAGGCTGGTGTAAAGAGAAGATAATCTTTGACAGTAACATTAGAGAAAGCTTAGGGTGCTACCTTCAGCAATAAAATCAGTTGCTTGTGCTAGAATGTGAAACAGGATGTGAATGTGAACAATACAGTCCTCTTTAACCAAACCAGCAATATTATCTTTGATTGAGCCCTTTTCCGAAAAATTATGTCTCTAAATCATCATAACCTGACCTCGCTCCTGTCCTGACCATAATTAACGACCATCACCTTATTTATACATGCAAATAATTTCCAAATCCTTCAACAGGCCGAAAAAAAATAAAAAAAATTAAAGATAAAAGCAGAGCAGCAAAAAGCGTAAAAGGGGAAAACAAGGGAGCAAGCAAATTGTAAAATCTGGTTCAAAATAAGAACAGGCAGGATTGTTACATACAAATTCAAGGCAGCTTGTCACATTGGCCAGTGGTCCCAAAGTCCGGCGCGCGGGCCAAATCCGTCACACGAAGGGTTACAATCCGGCCCACAGGTTTTTCCAGGAATGTTAAGTATTTCAAAGATATGGTGTAAATAAACAACATAAAATATAATTATGTAAAATCATTTCTTGTGATCGAGAATCTAGCCAAATCAGGAAAAACTTCGGTATTTAAGTGCAATGTGTAAATTAACAACAGTATGTTGCCCAACAAAAACTAAATTCTCAGTGAGATAGACTGCCACCGCTACATTTGGAACACTTTTGACTGTAAAGGCTTTGATCGATAAAGCAGCGGCACTGAAACACGATAAATTTCACTCAAATATATTGCGACGAAAGCCAAGTTTGGTACATCACATTGTAGAACAACCCTGTGTCAGTATCCCAGAGCAGAGATTTTCACACTGGGTTGTGTGGACCCCCAGGAGTCCGCGAAGGATATGTAGGGGTCCGCGAGAGCATTCCGAAAATAATAATTAACTGTGCATCGTTTTAGCATTAACACCCAGTAATTTTCTAATTCATACACTAGTAAAAGCTATTCAAACCCTAGAACTCGAACGCGAGGTATATATCTCCCCAACACGGTTCACTGGTTCCCACGCGACCAATAAACCCGGTGGTTCGAACAGAAAATGTGTGGACCACGTTTGTTTGCAAGGTTTTCGAAGAGACCGAGCGAGTTCACAAGTACCTTCGATAGTATATATCTTGTTCCAGGCGCGATAGTAGGCTGTGATTGTAATAGTACCACAATTATATATAGTTCTCATCGTAAGGCTTATAGGCAAGGCAAGAGGCAAGCGGATATTGTGAAATTAGCCTACCATTTTTATTGGTCACGAAATATGGCAAATGAAAAGAAATTATTTCAGTTATTCCATAAAAATAATCGAATGAATCGCAGCCTATTTTTTTGAACAGAACCATCTGCATTGATAATTGTTACAAAACAGTATATTAAAAAAATATTGTGACATCGCGTCCATGGAAATCCGATTACATTTAATTTCTTATTGTCAATTAGTTTGTTAAACTAGGTCATTTCGATGGTATGGAATTGAGAAAAATGTTTTAATAGTGTATGTATAATGTATATAGATAGATCTATACCGAAAAAATATCTCAGAAGAACCAGGTACAAAATAACAAAATGTTTTGTTGCGTTCTCTTATTTTGTTATGGACAGTAGGGGTGTCACTTTTGGTATGGAATTACCGGTGGTTTTTCGATAAAAACGGACGCTCATTACCTCTTTCACACTAATAACTTCATAATCCTGGAAAGGTTGGGAGCCACTGATCTAAATGAGTCCTAGAAAGCATGACGCCTGTTACTTATGATATCATTAACGTCATTTCTCAGCCGAAGCCGAAGAACTGCGCGATGTGTTGTATTGTACCACGTGCTGTGCTGTAACTACGATTAAGCTTGTGTTTTTTTATCACTAATGCACAAATTTATCCGGCCCGTAGACGTTCATGAAATTGTGAATTTGGCCCGGCACCAAAAAAGTTCGAGGGCCGCTGACATAGACATATAGAAGTACAGAAGCGACTCCTAGCGGATTGGCCTGAGACGGAAAGCTAAACGATTCATGTGTTAATTCTGGTTCAGTCCCACTACTGTATCACTTATTATTGTTTTCGATAAAGCAATGTACCCTACGTTTCACACGCCTGTTGCGCGCGTAAATGAGATCACGCAAAGAAAAAATGTGTAAATGATAAACATCCCCAACCAAAGACAGTTGTAATGCCGCGGATATGAATACCGTATGTCATGAAACCTACATTGCAACTGTGACGCAATAAGCATCACTAACAAGAGAATAAAGGTTCATTCACCTCGTGAGAAGTTCATTAACGTTACATTTGTATGAATCATTGTCCTGCTTTGCATCGATGTTTTACATCCTCTTGGCCTATATAAACCTCTGCTTTGAGCTAGAAAAAAAAAACAGTTTTCCGAAATAATTTGAACGCGAAGTTCTGCTCAATTTTGATGCAAAGGTTTAGCATAGGATTATGTGAGTTTTATGTATGTTTTCTGCTATATTTTGCAGTTCGGATTTTGACTAAGTATTTGGATAATATAAGATATATTCAAGATAACATTTGTGCTTTATTCGGAATTTTTCAGAGATTGGACTTTCCTTCCCGTTTTCTAGAGCTTTATCTTTTCGGCAGTTTTCCACAGTCCTGATGCTCCCGACTCAGCCATTATCTGACCCACTGCCGTGAGTATACGTCTCTGGCGTATAGTCATATCTTTAGAACTTAACCATTTCCAACCCTGCCAACTCGCGTCCCGGGACCCAGTCGTTCTGTGGTCGCGGGCCCAATTGAATATTACTCCAAGACCTAAACCTCCTTTGATAATCTTGGTTCTGAGTTTTAACGGATGCCTAGTGACTCTTCTATCCAGCCATGACCAATATAACCCGACTACCTTCTGATTAACTGACTTAAGAATAAGTTAGACCCTTCATGACCATCATTAAGCCTGACCACGTGTATCTGTCACCGTGAACGGACCGTGAGAAAGACCCATCCTGATTATTATCAGGTAATATATTTTAGAATTGTTTTGTACCTAGTATTCTTTATATACATGTTCTGTGTGTTACATTTCAGCCTCAACATTGATGAAGTTCATGACAGGACTCCAATCAGGATTCTAAAAGCATTGTAGTTGGTGAAATGCATTTATAATAAACACTATACCATAGATCACCACAGTACATAGATGTGAAGTGTGTTTTTGAGCTTAGCCCATTAGTTCATAAATATTATAGTAGCAGAAGTGCTCGGATTAAAGGTACCAGGGAAAAATATACCTTCCTTTGAATATAGAGATTAGCAGAAGTGCCCACCCCCACGCCCCATTTCGACCCATGAAAAGTTTTGGAAATTCATAAGTTCACTGTTCTTTATTCCCTATTCCCTATGATCTACATACCGTGCTAAATTTCAACTCCAGGTATCTTCGAGCGCTGATATTAACTTTTTTAATGAGATGTATTCATAGTATAGAGTAGTATGTAGATATTTGTTCTTTGAAATTTAGTAGGAAATATTATTCAGTTTTACCTCTGATTGATCTATCAATTTTCGCTTGATAACATGAAAATTACAGATGTTCCAACTCATGGAATGAATTCCCGTAGAACCATGTTCGGTACTTCGTCAATCATGTTAACAGACAGATCTAGATTTAGGATTTGTATATATCTGGTTGTTTGGTGAAGATAATAACGTTGAATCTTTCACTAGTAATGAAATTTACAGTTATTTTCATTCCATTTAAATTTATTTCAATGAAATAATATTCCACAATCAAAATTAGACAGTAGTTGCAGCCGGTTTCTGCTCGGCAGCGTCAGTCGGCTGTGGTATCACACTTCGCGTAAATTATGACCCAATGATCCGAGTTTTCGACGTCTTTATAGCATATAAGATTCAAAGTACTTACTGGCCAATAGGTTCGTCGTATAATGCTCGTATTGAAAATTTATAAATGCTTCAACTGAAGAATTCCCAATTCTCATTTATCCCTGGCCAACTTTATTCGTAGCATGGTGCAGTCAGATAAACTGAACTGTTTGTACTGATTCCACAGTTTGATCGACTGCTGCAGTATTAGCAGCTTACATATTAATACGACACACGACATGAAAACAATCTCTCGTTACGAAAGGTATCCAAGATTAATTTCGAAAAATTTCAGTCATTATCATTTATGACGTCAAATCTCGAATCAAGTTTGAATTGATTGCTGAAAATTGTACTCAAGGTTTGTAGTTAATTAGGAGCGACAATGTATACAAATTGTATATAAAGAATGACCGAGGCCAACATGGAATAATATTCATTTGATTTCATGTTTTTAAATCTACTGTCATC
>JAUELA010007878.1:0-12050 GCA_031471845.1 Boltenia villosa | reverse complement strand
CACGGCATATAGTGAAGTGAGGTGATCAACAAGCGTGCAACATCGTGTAGGTGCTGAATAAATCTGTGAAGGTGAAGGCCGATATTCGAGCCGATTGATATTTTCATTGCGATCATGGTCGAGTTATCCATTAGGCCGAGAGAGTGAACAGTACGGGCTCAGATTTTCGTCATCAATGAGGTTTTCAAAAAACTCTTCTTTCTTAAACATAAAATCTGCAAACTATATTTTTAATACGTCTGATGCACTCATATTATTTGCATATTCAAGCTAATGTTAATCTCCAATTCCACTTTTTTTTTTTGAGAAAAATCACTTTATTATATGAATTTTATTTCCATTCGTATTAAATCATAATAAATTGAAATTTCAGTTTCAACTAATCATCTAATTAAGCTATTATTATTGAACATGAATTACAGAACATTTGATGAAATTTGTTAAATTAGAAAATTAAGCCTTCTTTCCATATCTGTCCGATGGGTTTACATCAGCACGAGCACTGATTGAGAGTATATCTCACTTTCTCGCTCATTTCAACCTGCAGATCCCCACAGAAGCAATATCTGCGAAGACAGATGGAATTCCAACAAATTATCAACATTTTTTCAGTCTCATTATAGAATCTCATTTCTATATTTTGTTTCTGTCAAAGACTGTGATAAAGTCGACAATTATTTAAAATATGATGTCATCAGATGACATCACCAATCAATGAAGTAATCATAAGGGTTGGGACGAGTCCGAAAAATTTGGACTCGATCGAGTAGCGAGTCCTGAAAAAAGACTCGCCGAGTTTCGAGTCCTCGTCAATGACGTCATAAGATTCCCGAATCCTTAAAAAGGGTTGTTTTGAGTAGTCTTTTTTATAGCGCACTATACCCTACTATTTTTCTTTTATGGTTTATGTTACTTTGTTGTGTCCTGGTCCTGGTCAAAGTCAAATATCAATTATTTCAGAAGCACCGCAAAAAGCTATATTCTGCCGTACGATATTATAATCAGGAAATAGCTTGTGTCATATCGAATGAACTGACAACGGGCGTCAATTGCTTTGATCTGTTTTCATATCGAGCCAAAAATCGCCTTCTGGACACCTTCGCAGGATGTTTTGTATTGTTTAAAAAGTTTTTACTCGTTTTATTAAATTACGCTGGGTAAAGTTAAGGGAATGGTATTCCTTAAATGAGGAAAGTGTTGGTAATTTAGCTTTTTTTAACTCGATCTAGTGGATGTTGACTGTTTTTGTATTCGGGATGTTAAAGCTTTCAGCTACTGAGGTCATTTGAGCAATCCTTTGTGTAACCTGTGCAATCTTTTTCGACAAAGCAATACTCTGGGATAGCACCGAAAACCATGTAATCATCAGGCCTCAACAATACTTTTGATAAAAGCGAGTCTTTCGCAGGACTCGATCGAGTCCGAATCCTCGAAAAATCCCAAGACTCGTACGAGTACTCGGACTCGTTATGTGCCATACCTAGACTAATCATACATGTCACTTACTCTTGTTGAGTAGCTCCAACCCATACCGACACTCCCTGCACAGTGATGTAGGACTTGCCAATATCTATCTCATCCTGGACCCAGAGTACTTTGATATGGTCGAGGTCTCCCGGATTGATGTCGTAATAAAGGAGGGAACCGTAGTAGCCACCAGGGCGAAGATCATACGTTGTGCTGAGTGAAGAAATTGAATGGTGTTGATTGATGTATCATATTTACCCTCGATTCACCGGAAAGCCGTAGCGGGCTTATACATGGACGCATGATGCGACCATGCCGGCTTGCGAGCACGCTGAACTTAGATAGCGGAGGAAAGTTGGGACCAAGGTCACGTGAAACCGCTCTGCACCGACCAAGAGTTCAGCGTCCCCAGTTACTTACTCACGTCAAGGCTCAAGGGTGAACACGGCATATAGTGAAGTGAGATGATGTGATGTATCATATTTGTGAATAAAGTATCCGTGAAATAAGAATAGAAACAGAATAAACCAAGTTTCGCTAAAATCGAACCACGGCTTATCGAGTTAGCGCCTTTTTTATGCCACAAATGGTCTCTCCTATATTTTTCAAATGATATAAATGGGAAAATATTATCGTTGCATGTCCAAATGGTTAAGGCGTATCACAAGATTGGGAATTCGGGTCCATCTGGGCTTGTTTTTATTTCAAGAGAACGAAGCGCACTTGTTCCCTTCGACCGCATATTTAGCCTTATACTTTCGTGAACGAATTTAAGTTGATTTAGTTTCCTTTCCAGACTGCGGCAAGCATGGGTTAAACCAGCACTAGTACCCAGTGGCGGCTCGTGCCATAATAAAATGAGTGGCAGCAAAACCATGATTTTTTTAGGTTAATTAATTGATGACAAAGCGACTTTTAATGCTTATTTCTGTTGCAAATCGTTCTTATGACCAACCAATAACTTTTACAAACGAGAGATTCGTTTATTTTGGGGCTGCAGGATTTGCAGCCCTTCGCTAATGTAATTTTAACGTGCTGATCACTGAACTACTTACTACTAGAGAATGTAATGATTTAACAATTCTTTTTTTGACCATTTTGGAGCTGCAATTTCGTTTGCCCCTCGAGAGAATTCGCAAGGCCGACTTCGCGGAAAAGAGATGTTCGTCATGAAATACACTACGCTCAATGAGTAATGGTTTTATCATATTAATCAATGCATTTCTAACGAAGCAATTATTTAATACAACTTTGGCTTCGTTTTTCCAGGTGGCTGCAGTTCCGCAGCCCTAATGGACGAGCCGCCACTGCTAGTAGCAATTAATTGAAAACCTTAGTCAACTCATAACAGACTCGGACTTACTCTTCACCTCCCATCTGTTCCTGCTCCGTCGCAGCGTTGTTGGACCCGTACATTGTCACATACAACTCGCCTTTGATCGATTTGCTGTTCGAGCCAAGGTTGATGACGACATCAGTCATCAATTCTGTAAAAGAAAATCTTAAACTAAATATAAGCTTCAGTTTTCTCATATTCTTATATCCCCAATTGAAAGAAATTCCATAAAGCAATATTTTTCATGGCACTGGATTTTGGGATTTGGTAGATTTGGTGGATAGCACAGGTTTCCAAACTTTTTCAGTTGGCGAAACACTTTTTGGCAACGACACATTATTTATAAATTGTATGTGAAGTATTAAGGTGACGCTATATTTTACGCCATAATTATATTTTTAGTGTCGCAAGTTAGCACTAGTACGTCTGAGCACCAATAGAAAGAAATAAGTGCGAGGAGTTAAAAATTTTGAAACTAAAACCAATGATTGGAGCTTTGCCCCAACGATTTGAATTATGGATGAATATGGGGGAATACTTTATATTCGCTTGAATGATCAAATATTGATTGCATATTGTATTCGCAATCAGACTGGCAGTATGCCACCTGCCGCTCTTTTGCTTTTTTACAATCAAAGCTGTATAAAGATTTCAATTTCCTTAGAAATCCTTACTATGCATAATATGCGAAATATATATTTAATATTTCAAAATATGAATGTCACTCCAGCCCTCTCCTTCACCCTGTGACGCTACGCTATGTCTGAATTAGCTAATAAATAATAAATTATCGATAAATCTGGCCGATTATTATATATTTCATGATTTACATTTATTGAAAAATCATCGGAAAAATTCGTTCTGTTCGCGACACTCCACTATTGACGACACATTAGTGTCGCGACAAACAGTTTGGAAAACACGGGCGTATAGGATACGAAGAACGACGAAATTATGAAATCTCAATTACTTTGTTCTTTAGAGTCGAAATAGGCGTAAAATTTTCATGCGCTTTTAAATTACTGTCACAGAAATTGGGTTCGCTCCTGTTGAGTTCCTAGTTTTCATTACTTTATTTTATGCATCGTGTTTTCGTGCATACAAAAACTTAACAACGTAAAGGCTAAAATACACGTACGCGACAAACGCACGCGTTCTTGGTTTGTTTTGACATAGCCGCGCGGATACGTATGGAATCGAATTACGCGCGGCTATATCAAAACAAGCCAAAAACGCGTGAGTTTACCGCGTACGTGTATTTTAGCCTTAATTTGATTCTGAGCTGCTACGTGGGGTTTCTCTAACAATCATTCGTATAAAACTGTATAAGAATCTGCAGGGAATCTTGGATTCTGTGTAGTGTTAGTTTGAAAGGGAATTACATGCCGCATCTGAAGCTTTTATAACGACGAGGGGTGAAATTCCAAAGTAGTGGCTCGTTGCAAGACGGAACGGAACTCCTACGTCATTTCACGCTTCAGTGCTTGTTACTACGAGCAAGTGAAGGACCATTCGTCGGGAGGTTACCCGACGAGAATGATAAACGACAGCTAAGTCGCAAGTAAAAGGTCCTACTCATGGCAACCGTACCTTTTGACGGAAGATGACACATGTCAAATTTAGCAAATTGGTGTCTTTTATATCGAACTACTAAAAGGATATCATAGCGATGGGACGAGTCCGACGATCGAGTAACGAGTCCTGAAAAAAAGACTCGACGAGTCTCGAGTCCTCGTCAATGACGTCATCAATTTCCCGAAGTTAAAAATGGTTATTTTGAGTAGTCCTATTTAAAGAACACTTGATGCTAATAAGTTTTTGTTGATTTATTGCGTCCTGGTAAGTAAATTATAAATGTTTTAAAAGCTACGCAAAAAGCGTCAATTGCTTTGATCTTTCTTCATATCGAGCCCAAAATCGCCTTCCGAACACCTTGCTTCGCAAGACTTTTTTTCTACTTTTGTAGTTTCTCACTCCTTTGTTGTGTTGCTCGAGCTTTTTATCGCTCGATCTAGTGGATTTTTATTGTAGCTGTTTTGTACTATGGATGTTAAAGTTAAAGCATTCAATTATTGAGGTCATTTGCGCAATCCTCAGTGTAACCTGTCCAATCATTTGTGACAATACTTTGGGATAGCACAGAGAATCGTGTAATCATTAAGCATCAATAGTACTTTTGAAAAGAGCGAGTTTCGCAGGACTCGATCGAGTCCGAGTCCTCGAAAAATCCCAAGATTCGTTCGAGTCCGAGTACTCGGACTCGTTATGTCCCATCCCTAGATATCAATAAATCAAAAACCACATAAAAAAACGGCAAAATTAAATGACAACTACTTTCACAAATAACCCGCACGATATATGGGCATTTCGCTAGTATAAATATTACTTAGAAAATAATATAGCATATATTCTTGTTTGTTCACAGCTAAAAGAGTTTTATTTCATAAGCTTTCGCTAGATCATAACATCTAGCTTCTTCAGAAGATGCGATATCAAACAATTTAAAAACAAGAACGGTATATAAATTGTTTGATATCTCTTCGTCTGAAGAAGCTAGATGTTATGATCTAGCGAAAGCTCATGAAATAAAACTCTTTTAGCTGTGTACAAAGAAGACCATGTGTTATATTATTTTCTAAATTATAATTCTTGTTTGAGCATCCTTGTCGCTCACGCTACATACGGATCCACAACTAGAAGGAAGCATAGAGAAAGGATAAACAGTTTGCTGGAGGGCATTTTACACAACTCTTGGTATAAATATTACTCACGGCAAAACGGCGCAAGAGCATTGGTTTCTAAATACGTCTGAGATTTGTAAACTTCATTTTTGTAAGAATCTGCATGGAAACCGAGCTGAGGGCATCCCTGAAAAAAAAATGTTAAATTAGTCTAGCTAGACCAGGGGTTCCCAACCTTTCTTATGCTCCACACCCCTAAAAAATAATATGCCCTCGAACTCCTAAAAAATTACAAAAATTTTTTTAAGATAAAGAAGAGGAATTTTTTGAATAATATATAACACAAAAAAAACGAAAAGTTAACTCTCTCTCGCACCCCTGAAATTCTTTGTGTGTGCACCCCTGGTTGGGAACCCCTTAGCTAGACCAATGATCCCTGAAATGGTCGATAATGACATCGAGGGGTCGATATATCTGTTTCGGTGGTCGACATAGTTGTTGCAAAATTAGGGGGCTGAGAAGTTTAACATTTAATTGGTTAATCGTAATTTGATAAAGTTACATTCTTCAAAATATAAGTTGAAAAACTAATACACACAATGAGCTAATGGGTGGGCATGTACATTTACAATCTTACTAAACATGTACTGCTAGAGTTGTGTACATCAGGGCATGTACTTCAGGGGTATGTAAGCCATTGATTGGAATGGGAAAAGATTCAGAAGTTTGGGAATCCCTGATCTAGAGTCTCCATGCCATAGCTCCAAATAGATATAGATGTGGATTGAAACTACTGGAGGGAATACTCAAAATGTGGATTTTTAAAAAATAAGTCATCGTCTTCTTCGTTTGAGGTATCAAATTCGGATCAAAATTTCACCATATTTGGGCATTAGGTCGGAGAATTCCGGAAAGTTTCGGATTTACAATGTTAAAATAATGTAAATTGAAAGGAAGAGCGCTCACCGTTCCATCACATGTCAAGCACTTTCCATTTAGAAAATCAGCGTAACTCAGGCATGGATAGGACTTGAATGGACATGACGTCGTGATCGACTCTGTGTAGAACTTGATAGCTCTAAGATGGTTGCATGCGACGAAGTTCCGAGATCCGTCAACGACACCGTCCACGCCGACAACAGTAGAGATCGCATTCTGCGAGGAACATTAGAAACTGTGATGTGATATCTTGCTCATATGACGCGCTTACCGACCCGCGATGCCTTATTTCGAAGGTTTCCAAACTTTTTCGGTTGACGACACACTTTTTAACAATTCAATTTTAGACGACACATCATTTGAAAATTGCATATGAAGTGCGAAGTTAACCCCATAATTTTACGTGATAATGTATTTTTAGTATTTTGAGTTCATATTTGTCATCTTTTCATTGACGCATGTTAGCGCTAACACTTCTGAAATCATTAAGAAAGGGAAATGAATGCGCGTCGAAGGCGCGCAAAATTTTCATTTTAGTGGTGTGAAAAGAAAGGAAATAGCACATTTATGTATCATAAAAGTGCTTCTACTATCAGGATGACTTGGAAATTAGGAAGTTCGAAGTGAGATTCGATTTCGATCAGATATCATTGTGATGGGTTAAATAATTTGGAACTTGAAACAATGATAAGCTTTAAACTTTTAAGCCGCAACGTATTTAAATTATATGATGATTGAATTTGAAAACTTGCCGTATGACCACTTGATGATCAAAACTGTATAAAGATTGAAATTTCCTTACAGATTCTTCTATTCAAAATTCGTTCTGTTCGCGACACACCTAGACACTATTGGCATACTTTAATGTCGCGACACACAATTTGGAAAACAATGCCTTGTGCAGTTGTTTTTTGTGCTTTTAATTACTCGTTTTATGTCATGGACTCATAATGGACAAATAGTTTGCAATGGACGGCATTCAAGATGTTACCATGTTGTATATTTTCCAAAATGGGCATCTGTGGTGAAAATGGACTTGTTAAATGTAGATATGTCACACGTATCTTGATTCTTCAGCAAGTTGAAACACGCTGTCGGTTTGCTTTGCTTTTGTAAGGATCGTAACGGGATTCGCAAAAATATTTAGTTCAGTTTTGCGCCATGGATGTTTTACTGGATTCTTTTTATCATTAGTGAAATACTTCATGACTTGGAATTGACTCGACCATTTTTGTGACTCGGACTCGACTTGACTCAAAGAAATCAGTGACTCTAGTCTCTGGGTAATTGACTCGGACTTGACTCGAGACTCGACTTTGGTGACTTGGTCCCATCTCTGCCAATCAGACATAACAAACGCCTGACTGAGAAAATAATTAAATCCATACTTGGTCGCATCCCGGTTGTTCAATCCCATCATTCGGCCAGAAATCCACATCACCCGACTGCTGAGCTGTTCCAAACCCGAAGTCGGCAAGTTTGTCAGCGTCTGTATGGACAACGTCAACAAAGTCAGCGTCTGTCTCATCCAGTCGCACCTCAGCTGGAGTTCCCTCGAAGTAAGGTCCGGCAGGGTCGAGGCCTGGAATGTAAAATATGCTCAAACTTTCCCGATTCTTCTTAATATGATTAATAATATTGGCCACCAATCAGGGCCGGATTAATGTAGTAGCAAATGCTACAGGCCCTGGACCATATTAATCCGCCACCAAAGCCGTAGGCTGGTCATCTATGCTCACCTAGAGGTTCTGGGTTCGAATCTCGGCTTCACCTTCACAAATTCACCACCTACACGATGTTGCACGCTTGTTGATCACCTCACTTCACTACATACCGTGTCCACCCTTGAGCCTTGACGTGAGTAAGTGACTGGGGACTCTGAACTCCTCGCCGGTACAGAGCGGTTTCACGTGGCCTTGGTGACGGCTTTCCTCCTCTATCTAAGTTCAGCATGCTCGCAAGCCGGCATGGTCGCATCATAAGACTGCTACGGCGTTCGGTGAATCCGAAGGTAAATATGATACATCAATCAATCATCTTTATTTATAAATAAATAAAATCGTAAAACTCACCTGAAATCCTTCCAATGTTCAGTGAATTTCCAATATATCCGCATGCCTGAGCTCCTAAGCTGTGCCCAATGCAGTGAAACTGGGTGTTGGACATTCCGAAGTAACTCTAAATGTAAAGTGAAAATATTCTTTTAATTAGAATTTTGGTTAAGAACAGTCAAGGTGCGAGGATGTTGAAATCATCCAACAAAACTTACGATTATATTAGTTATCAGCAAAGCAGTCTCGGCTCCTACAATCTGCGTATCAACTGCGCTACTGGCGTAATTCACTTGAAGGGAACCTCCGAACCACCCAACACGAATGACGTTCTCGTCACCGACCTGGAAATGGTGGTAAAACAAATTTATAAGTTCTTAATGTAAGCGTTACATAAGTAATCTATTTTTAGGTCACATGGGAATGAATTCGAGTAATTTGAATAGATATTCGCGAGATGTCGCTAAAGAGTTATTTAGTTTAATAAATGGTCACAGCGTGTAAAATATCAGGTATTTCAAGGGAACTCAGCACAAGTGTAAATAATTCTCACGGCGAGAAGACTGTCAGACATTTCATTCATCCATCTCGTGTCGCCATTGTCTGTATATCCGTGAATGATCAATCGAGTCATTTTGTTGGAGCTGAACGATGTTGCACTGGAATGTAAAAAATCAGAGATTATTTCGTCATAATTACTGAGATCACATCTATAGATAAAGGTGTAATGGGTATAGTTATGATGTGGCGAAGGTATATACAGTGTTTTCCAAACTTTCGTGACAACTTTAGTGTGTCGCCAATAGTGTATAGATGTGTCGCGAACAGTATGGACTTTTTCAATAATTTTAATATATAAATGGGCGATTTTATCGACAATTTATTATTTATTGGCATAGCGTAGCGTCACAGGGTCAAGGGGATGGATGTAGAGACATTCACATTTCGGAATATGAAGCATATATTTAGCAAAGTCGAAGAATTTTTAAGTAAATTGAAATCTTTATACAGTTCTGATTGTCAAAAGGGTAGCAAGTGGGCATACGGCCAGTGTTATTGCAAATTCAATTGGCAATCTATGTTTTATTATTCAAGCGAATCTAACGTAATCCACACGAAATAATCCTCTAATTTATATACGTTGGGGCAAGCTTCAATCATTGTTTTAGTTCATATATTTACATGGTAAAACTATGCAAATGCATTTTTGCAAATAAGCGAGTCGTCCGATTTCTATTCAAATCTATTACATTTACTTATTTTGTTGCAAACATGGCTGTAGGTAAGAGCAGTGAGGAAGCGAAAAATGATTAGACTATAGACGATTTGAAAGTGGACGAAACTGACCAGAAGCCTGGAACATTCTGGAGAAATAGCAAAAGTCAGATCGTGAGTGCTTGATATGTAGTTTCCTTCAATTGTGTAAAAATCTTATCTTCTTTATAATTCCAACCGATGCCCCTTTCAGACTACTGCTCCTTTTACACTACGGTAGAATTGGCGAAGAATTGCCTATTTACAAAGTAAAACTACGTAAATGCATATTAGCAAATAAGCACGGTAGTAGTTTTACTTTTCAAATCATCATTCACGTAATTTTACTTTGTAAATTAGTAATTATTCGTCAATTCTACCGTGATCTACCGTAGTGTGAAAGGGGCATTAAACACAAATGGAAAACACTCACGCAATCCCAGCCATATTATCATTATATATCTCCACACCATCCCGACTTCTCGTGTCCAAATAAAATCTTGTGTTAACGTTTTCAGGGGAATCTGGTAGAAGCTCTAGAGGGCGCTCTGAAGTATCTCCCCAGGGAGGTTCATTTGTGAAACAGCCCAGATCTTGGTAGCAAACGGTCTGGTAGTCACCCAGTGCTGTGGAACATCGTCAGTTGAATTAAATAATTTGTATCTATGCAACTTGCTCATAGTATTTATTTTAGACAAACACTCACCCAATGAGAAGCCGTAGAAGGCACATTGAACACATAAGACTAACAAAAACTTCATATTGCTATACTTTGGCTATGGCTGGAAAGATGTTAATTAGTATTATTATATTATATTTATTAAAAAACTTACTAATAATAGATTTATAGGAACTTGATCCAGTGACTGACAGTATAATTAGTAAAATGTGCTCCTTATTCCATCTGTAAGTTTTTCTTTCTATTTTTACTAAAGATGACGCTGTCTATTTGGGTGAAGCTATGATCTAGTAGTTAAAGTTTACGCCATCGGATCGTTGTAATGACAAGTACCTGACTAGAAGATCGCTATTTTCTAACCAATCAGATAAATTTTATATTTATATTTTCATAAGCCAAAAAAAAAGTGTTAAATAAACTGCATGCTTATATGAAATCTATTAGTGAGAGGCCATCGACATATTTCACTACGCGTGAGGCGTTATATCTGTGTATCATATGATTGGCCAATAATAACCCCTGAACATATTTAAGCACCAGCACTTATCGTCGGTTTTACGTCATTAATATATTTATATCCTGAATTTATGGAAAATTTGCCTGGAATATATTTTATCGTCGAATAGTAGATAAAATGAAACATCTTTGTTTGTTTTTAAATACGTCGAATAAAACTGTTTATTTTACAGGTTGAATGAACTATAATGAATCTAGCTTGCGAACAGATGGTATATTCCCACGACACTCCGACACTCCTCTCATTTTTGTTCAATGCACGAATAAGTTACTTGGGCCAGGAAGTAAGGTCAGGGGTCATGAGTTTAACTTAAACTAACGAATATCCGAGACTGTTACTTGCTGGTCGTCTGGGAGATACGCTCTTGCACAAATCCGGCTTCTAAACTTTCGGAAAATATTCCTTCCTAATTGAGATTTATGTTACACATACACACACACGCTATTATGATAGTCTTGTTCATTCAGCAAATCATCAAATCATTGCCTAATTGACCTCTGCTTTAACCACCAAAAACTTGCGCTTGGGTGATGAGGTGCCCCAGCGGCCAAACAGTGGTTACCAAACTTTTTTTTCTCTTCGGCATGAAAATTTACTCGAAAAGTACATCGAATTTTTTATCGATATGAAGTTTGGAACTTGTGAAAATTCCGCGGGATTCTGCTCATATATTTACAACATTTTGAGAAATTTACCGACTCCAGGTACATCCAACATAAAATTTCCCATCCCGACTCTTGAATCGCTGCGCTGAATACGGATCTATAGATATAAGAAAATCACGCGTGGGATTAACAGTTAAGGGACGCCCATTATTTATGTCAACAATTTTAGGAATTTTTTAAACTGGTGGGCTGTTAACGCGCGAGCGAGTGGGTGCCATACCAACGTACCGACTAATTTTTTGAGATAATTAATTCACGTCTCCTAACACCAAAGTTTTCATAAGTTTAGCTTGTGCTCTGTGCTTCGTTAAGTGTAGTGAAGATAATGCGGATCATTAAAACAATGAAATATCACAGCTGTATTCCTCTCGGTTTTTACAAGAAGTGCAAAGTCATAAAACGTAGCAGGAAACAAAATCTTGTTTGATACCGCAACTTTGATCAACGCATTATCAAGCAGC
>JAUELA010007767.1:0-12053 GCA_031471845.1 Boltenia villosa | reverse complement strand
AAATGCAAGACGCAATGGCGTTATCCTGCACAAAAGAGTTAAATATAGCCTGCTCGTGGCCCCCTGGCGAAGGTCTCATGGCCCCCGGTTGAAAACCACTGCCCTAGAAAACCCTCTGCGACCCCCAGGTTGGAAATCACTGGTACAGAAGACGAGGAAATTTAAATTCAGAAACTTACTATTTATATTCCCGGTCAGATCTAGAGAAAGCTCTGAAATAAATAAGAGTGAAAGTTGAAACCTGTCAACTCATACGTTTTATCTGCATTCTATACGATTTTAACATATTTTGATCTTTTACGGCTGCATAAGGGGTTTATATGTTTTTTTTTCTTATCTTTGAAATATTTAAATATTAAATTGAAAAAAAGGACTAGATTGCATTTAAAGTTTATTCTAAACTGTAAAAAAATATATTTTTCTTTCAAAATTTGTTATTTTAAATCTTTTGGCGCACATTGCATCATATAATGTTTTTTGCCAACAATTTTGTTGACACTGACGGCATATGAATGAAATTTTTTTAAGCGATTGGTATGGTCTTCATACAGGTGTGAAAATAGATGAATTATTTAGATACACAGAAATTTGTACAAGACCTCCAAGAGAAATTTTATGAGGGGGAACATTTTTCTTTCGGATTTTCCTTGTACATCATCCCTGTTGTTATCCACTGAGGTTTTATGACATGAGCTGTACAGTCATGAATGCTCTGATAGATGACAGTGCTAGTCCTCTCATATGCAAATATTTTATGTAATCCAAGAAATATTTTGCCCATCCTGGCCCCCAGGGCCGGGGTACCATGTTCCTCCCTCCCTAGGCCTGAACAAGGAACTTACCGCTCATCCCGGCAGTAAAATTGGCATCTTGGTCTGTAAAATAAAATATAAACATGTATTCATCAGGTGTGTTCACACTGCAAGATACATGCTAAGTAACCTAGATGTGGGTCTACAAAAAGAGAATATAAAGAGGGTCCTTGAACATGCACTGCACGTTTGGTCACTTCATTATGATGCGTTTATCCTGATCCTTGATTTGACTGAGGATGCTGAACTCGCCGTTGCAGAGCGGTTTCACTTGACCTTGGTCACTGCTTTCCACCGCTATCCAAGTTCAGCATGCTCACAAACCAGTACGGTCGCGTCATGCTTCCAAGTATAAGATTGCTACGGCTTTCCGGCGAATCAAGGGTAAATATGATATATTATTTGATTTGAATGAATGTATCTTCTTACCTCCAAAACTCTGATCAACAGTGCTCTGGAGAACTGAAAAAAGAAGTTCCATAAAGAAATCTTCAAAAACATTGAAAAGAAAGCCAGATGGTAACTTACCTGCAATTTTTCCAGTAATCAATTTATCTTGATCTGTAATATGAACATTGCTAAAGGCTGTGCTATTTTTTATTATTTTTTATTATTTTTACTTAAACGGAGGGTCCTTAAAATATAGTCTTTTTTCTAAGATAAAATATATGTCAATGAAGCACTAAGAATTAGATCCAATAGACCAGCGAAACGTTAACACAATATAATCAACCATAACGATTTTCACGAAGGGAACATATTCGCACATTTTCTAAATTGTATTGCTGAAATATATCTACTTTCATCTTTCATCCATTAATTATGTCAACAAAATATGGGAGAGAGAGGGTTTGAAGAAGTTTGACAATTGTTAACATGGGAGTTCAAGATAAATTGATGTCAACATAAAGATAAATTGATGATTTTTTCACGAATTCAGTGTTAAAGTCAATTTAAAATCAAGTAAAAAAAAAAGGATTAAAATTCATTTGATTTAATTTCCATAATTATATTTTAGCATAAAGGCCAGTTGTATAAAATTTTGTTTGTTTGTAGTGAGGGGGGAGGGTAACATCTTTTTACATAATTTCATTAGGGGGGTCATTAAAAGTTTGACAGTTGTTGACAAGGGAGAGGGTGGTAAAAAAATTGACTAAAAATTGTTGACATAATTAATGGACGTCCCCAAAAAAACTGTTCACATGCTCATACCTGTCATTTTGTCAACTTATATTTTTTACCCGTATTTTATACAATTTTTAGCATTAGAATTTTAGTTAAAAATTGGGAAAAGCTCTTGATTACTCTTCTATTTTTGCTAAATTACAAACAGAAAATCAAGCCCAATATTTATGATCAAAAACTCGTTAATTTCCACTGCTTCTTCTAGTGCACATTCCATCCTAGAAGTCTTTTGTTTTCACCGATCTCATAGGTAACATGTTTTTCAATATGTTTTTCATGGTCTTAATACTTTTTTATTCTTTATACGGCTTCACTTCCACATATTGACATGCGTATGCATGTTTAATGTGGAATTAAAGAGATTCAATACTCACCTTGGAACAAGATTACGTTAGCAGATTGAGCTCCTAAATAAAATATATTTAACTGATAAATATCATAGTACAATGTGGCAGACATTGCAAGGTGGACTTGAGAGTTCATTTCTTATCAATGTTTGTGGAGCATTTAAGCCACTAGAGTAACCAATCATTTAATCTAACCCCAATCCTTTGTAATCCTTCTGTGATGACGGATGGATGAACATATAATGCAACCATGTCGGCTTGTGAATTTTGATGATGGAGGAAAGATCACATGAGACCGCCCTGTACCGGGAAGGTGTTCATCGTCCGTGATCAAAACTGTGCAATTGCAGCCACGATTCTTAAACCCTGAACCTCCCAGTGAGCATCGATGACCAGCCAACGGTTTCACAACAGCTTTGAGTTAAGGTTGGGTTTGGGGTTGAGATTGTGTTGGAGTTAGTTTGGGAGTTTCATTGGAGGTTGGGGTTTTCATTGAATGAGCTATTTTTTTTTCCACATCTTGCACTTCTGCCACTTTCTATCATTTTAACAATTGACTCAAGCTTACCTGTTAACAGTTTTTCAATACTCTTGTCCTGATCTGTTAATAAAACATTAAGATGTCAATAATACTGAGCATGCTGTAGGTAGAGATAGATAGATATAATTTTAATTTTTCTTCTTTTTAAAAAAAAATACATAATTTTGAAAACAGCAATTAGTGCAGAAAAATATGGCATGACACTAACACCAACTGAAAGATTTGTGACATTGCAAGATGCAATGTGGTGACAACCGTGCAACCATGACTATTAATTGCAAATGTGAAAATATATAGAAAAATTATATAAGGTGTATGTAAAAAATGTGCTAGGAGGGTAGGAAAATAAAAACCTGCGTCGAGGAGAAAAGAAATCCAACCCCCAATTTCCGGGGGGCCGCATTCAATAGTAGAATGGGAGGGGATTCCAGCACACATATCTAGGTCTATAAATTGCTTCTATAGGACAGTTGTAGCGAATGTTGTACCATGAGAACGAAATATTTACAATTTTTATTATAATAAACCCAACGGAGTACAGATTTCTTACCAGATGGGCCAATTATGATTAAAATAGATTTCAATTACTATATAGCAGTGGTTCTCAACCAGTGAGGAATTCCTCCCCGGGGAGGAATTTAAACATTTTAAGAGGGGAATTTCCATGTTTAATTTTGCACAAACATTACCTTGTATTCATCAACTGTCAGATAATAAACAAGAACAAGTTTCGCACTGAGTTGAAATAAATTGATATTTGAATAAAACTTGTTACTTTTTATTATATTTTGATATAATATCTATTGCATGAGTTTCTGCAGAAAGCAGGCAAGGGGAGGTGGGGTGGGAAAGGGAGGAATGTATCAAAAAAGGTTGAGAACCACTGCTATATAGATTGACTTTTGACTAGGATAATTATGTTTTTCATTAAAATCGTGTTGATTATAAATTCTAATCATTCTCTGCCCAAGAACAATGAGATTCGTATATATATATACAGGGCACAATAGAGGAATTTTGGGAGGCCTGTCATTTAGACACGCTTGGCCAGTCGAAGTCTGTCAAAACTGTTGTTTGGCCTGTCAAATTATATGCTTTTAAACATTGCATAAATTAGATTTTTTTATTATTTTTTATTAGCTTACCCTTGCTACTAAATAACACAAAGTTTGATAGCAAAAATCGTGTGAATACACATAGAGAAGGCTATTTTGTTACAAAAAGTAAAGAATGGTGCTTGTTACAAAAAGTAAATTGAGGACGTTCATCGTAAAAACGAACTTTTACATTCATCGTATGAAAAACGAACTTCTAAAATTTCGCATCGAAAACACAAATCCTGTCATTTTATAGGCGGTAATTTTGACCGGCGTTAAATTTTGACGACTGTAAAAGGCTTCAAATTGCCATTAATTTGACCGATGACTGGATGTTATTTTGTGCCCTGTTTATATGCCGTGATTTAGAATTAAAAATGAGGGAAAGAGTCAATTTGAAGAGGTGGACTTGGAGAGTCACTTGGCGGATGCAATGCAAGCAGGTGTGAAGAATAATTAAGTGGGTCTTCATATGTATTTGGAAAATAAACTATTTGGCTTGGACTGCTTTAGACCATATCAAAAAAAAATTTGTAATCTGTAGGTGTACCCTACACCAGGGGTTGCCAAAGTAGGGTCCGTGGAACCCTGGGGGTCCGCGACGACTGTACAGGGGGTCCGTGACAATATGACAAAACTGTCACAAACTTTACTTTTTTGTTATCTGTAAATGAGACTCGCATGTGTGCTGATTTAACCAAGCATGAACCTCATTTGACGCAACGTTGTAATCACGCTTAGCCGTTACGAGACTCTTAGTTAGATTTGTGAGGCCAAAATCGTTTTTGCACCCCTGGATTAGGGTCCGAGAAAAACAGATTTACAAATGTGGGTCCGGGAAAAAACAGATTTACAAATGGGGTCCGTGGCACAAAAAGTTTGGGAACCCCTGTCCTACACAGTAATTTACCACGACTGAATGGTAATGTCAAATTCAAAACTATCACCTACATTTATAGCATGCCCCACAAATATATTAATTAATTGATGTGGTGAAATATATTTAATCCCCAATATAACTGCCTTGAACCAATATATTCATTTTGTATGACACAGACCCTGCGATAAAATTTAATCATTTGTTCAGAACACTGTAAGTTAATTACTTCCAACGAAAATAATTATATCTTGTAAACTACAAGTGATGTCAAATATGTCACCTTGAGATAATTAGTTTCAAAACATTCACATTAATTAAAGCATGTCACGATTTCTCTCTCTAGAGAGCCTGCATTTTCCTCCAGGCGATTGTTCTGGACATTTAAATATTTTCTTTTGAAAAAGACCATGAATGATTTTAAAGATTTTATGCTGCTTGTAATCTGTTACAATATGAGGGATTTTGGTAAAATACAAGAGATTGAAGGATGTTTGTAGTTGCTTTGATGAAGTGCATACATTTACTGAGACAAAGAAAGTTATAGGATATGGACAGATACCAATATGATAATAAATGTATTAGATAATAGCAGGGCACAATAAAGGAATTTTGGGAGGCCTGTAATTTTGACAGGCTTGGCCAGTCGAAGCCTGTGAAAATTGTTGTTTGGCCAGTCAAATTATTTGCTTTAAAAACACTACATAAATGCGAAGTGGCAGAGAAAGAATGTTATTTTTCGTTATAATGCCACTTGTTACAAAAAGTAAATTAAGGACGTTCATCGTCCGAAAAACGAACCTTTACGTTCATCGTATGAAAAACAAGCTTTTACAATTGAGTTATTTTGTGTCCTGTTTAATTTCGCATTGAAAACATAAATATTCCTGCCATTTTATAGCTGGTCATTTTGACGACTGCCAAAGCCTTCAAATTGCCAGTCATTTGACGATGACTGGCCGTTATTTTGTGCCCTGTAATAGTATAACCACTGTGGATGCAACGCATTCAAAAACACTAATTTAAATCTACTTACTAGTGAAGAGTGTCTCCATGTCAGTGTCAAGTGCTGAAAATCAAACATGGAATTACATTTCTAAAACAGCAATATGAACTGTGTCTGCCCATCATGGATCAAGTTTCCATATAAACTTACTTGTAAGTAGCGTTTGCAGAGTTCTGAAGTTACCTGCGAAATATGAGAAAATTTATTAAGAGAAATATACAAAGTGGGGTAATAGGCAGACAGAGAGACATACAGACAGAGGAAACATTATTATACCAGTGCCGGATTAATGCATTGGGTTTATGGGCTACATCCCAGCGGACTCCACCAGCAGAGGGCTTCCGAGAGATGGAATGAAATTAATTTACTGTGAAAAGTTTCTTCATAAATGCTGAATCAAAGTACCAGTACTCTAAGTTATTTTTTCAAAAAGAGTTCAAAGTAATGTATATATATATTTATAATAAACATTCTACGCCAAAAAGAAGCACTATACTTTAAACATATATATCCTGTAACTGTCTGTTAAAGAGTCTTTATAAAATAAATAACAGAAGTATTACTTGGGGCCTCATGGTACCTGTAGCCCATGGTACCTCTTAAATCTTAATCCGTCTCCGGCTATGTCAGAAATTCATAAGATGGAATAATCAAATCATATAATACGAAGGTTTGTGGGCAACAAATGGTCAGATTTTCAGGGGATATATTGCTTTGCCCCTGAAATGCAAAAAGAAGAGTCTTACTTGTTGATTCATTGCTCAGCACCAATGTTTGATCTGAAAATATTAAAAATACTTTTGGTAAAAATCCACTGTAGTGGCTCGTTGATCTAGAAGCTGCTTCCGGCTCTCTTAATAACTGTCACTAATTATATTTAATGATGTGTTATGAATCTATGAAAAATTATGTTATTAATGATATTTTAAAAAATTTGCTCTCATTTGCTGTTTTTGGCAACCCTTATCACATAGTTGGCAACCCATGCTTCAGTGCTGCTGCTATGAGCTGGATAAGGGCCACTTCTCGAGACCATATTTTTCAGATTAAATTCAAAGCATTAAATTGGACATTCGAAAGTACTTACTTCCCAGATCATAAGATTGTATCAAACTTTGTTCTGCAAAAAATAGTTCAAATTTTATATGAAATAGTCGCAGTGTAATTGTATAATGGTTATGCTATAAAACAGGGAGCGACAAAAGAGGAAGCAACAGAAGTGGAAATGATCAAATAAGGAATTGTAGCATTCACCCTAAATTTCCTTGGACTTTTCGAAAAACAACAGAAATTTCCTAACGAGCGGCATAATTTTTGGTCAGTTGTATATTTCTAATGTTATAACCGAAGTTGGTTGCAATTTTGCGTTATTCTATAGCGCCTCAGGGTAGTTTAATTGAGTTCATGCAAAACCCGTTTCATATTGTTTAGATATATCGCGTGATATTTATATTTACGACATTTCGAGAATTTTTCATTTTCCGCTTATAGACGAGAAATTAATTCTTCTGTGTTGGCCTGTGGTTATTTTGTACGTGTATGACTTTGCCAGAGGGTTTCTAACAAAACTATAAAATAACTATATTTTTGTGATGAACCAGGGCGGCTCACCCAAGCGGGAACCTTGTCGTGCAATTTACTGAAATAAACTCGTGGAAACCGGAACTGAGTACTTAATATCTGATACATGAAGGCTTAATTGGAAGAGAAGTACTTTGTAGGGGCATCCGCATTCACTCTGTCAGTGAGTTGGAGCATAAAAACATAATATTATTTTAAAACTAACGCGCCGCACACTTCGATTTCCCGTTTTCTATAATTACCCCGCTTTAGATCAATTGTATCCAATAAAACACAAAGTAGTATAGACCGTAATAAACTCTGACGAACTATGCATACTCACCATCGATTTCAGCGATAACTTTCTTCGTTTTACCTGGAACAGTAAAATGAGTTAGATAACAACAAACAAGTTATGAAATATTCTACTATGGTCGACATGCATGGTTGATTTTTCATTCAAGCACCTAAAAAGATCGCACAACCTGGATCCATGTTATGACGTCATAGATATACTATTGATAATTTAAGGCAGGGGTGGCCAACAAGTCGATCGCGAGTCGATCGCTAAAGATTTTCTGGTCGATCGCACAGTCTAACTTGCAATAATAAATTCTTTAAAAGTGCAACTCTTTGCGCCCATCGACTTGACTGAAAATACTGTAGATTTTGTAGGGTTGAGGTTCAAGTGGTGGTAAAAACTGTTCAGTTGAACAGCTTCCGACTAACTTTGGCTGAAATTGTATTGTGACAACTAGTGTGACATTTTTACTATTGTCAGCATAAAATCATATTATATTGAATCAAATTATATTGAAGCTGTGATGCTTGAAGCTCATAACCGTGCTGTATTGACTGATTCTCATTTTCGTGATTGCTTGAAGCCGTGCCTATGGAGATGCACCCCAGATTACGAAAAGTTGGTCAAATAAATGAAAGTTCAGGCATCTCATTAATGGGTTTGATGAAATTAAAATTAAATCATTGACCCATTTTCATTCTTTTTTGTATTCAAAATACAGTCAATTGTTATTTTTGAACTGCTCGTTATCACGGTTAGTGGGGTAATTTAAATGTTTGTCGATCGCAAGCTTTCCAGGGATTTCAAATTCGATCGCAACCAGAGACTAGTTGGCCACGATAATTTAAGGAACGAATCGATTTACCTTGCAAATGGAAGTAATGAGCAGCCCCGGTGGCCTAATGGAGAAGGCATTGGCCTCCTAAGCCAGGGATTGTGGGTTCGAGTCCCACCCGGGGTGATTATATTTTGCTACCTTAGGGTGTGTGTGTTTGGGGTTATCGCCCAAACGGGGCGAATCGGACTAACAACGATATACATCATGTTTTTTTTCAATTTAAACTAACAAAAAATTAAACATACTTCTGGCGTCAGGTTTGATTGAAATTTGAAAAATTAATTTTTTACTACAGTCAATTTCCGAGTATAGTGCGCACCCTTGATTTGTCACCAAAATATTAACAATTAAAATAATATAAATTTAAAATCCTTATACCCATGCCATGAATAATACGCACACCCAAAATGACTAAGATTTGACCGAAAATAATGCGTATTATGCATGAAAATTCACGGTATTCGAAATGGCTTCTCAAAAGATCGCACAACCTGGATCCATGTGATGACGTAATATATATATATATATATTTATAATTTAAGAAACGAATCGAGTCAACTTGCACATGGAAATAATCAGCAGCCCCGGTGGCCTAATCGAGAAGGCATTGGCCTCCTAAGCCAGGGATTGTGGGTTCGAGTCCCATCCCTGGTGATTGTGTTTTGAAAGTTTAGGGTTAGTGTATGTTTGGGGTTTTGTCCAAACGGGCCGAATCGGAATAATAACAATATACATCATGTTTTTTTCAATTTGAACTAACAAAAAATTAAACATACTTCTGGCGCCAGGCTTTGGTTTGAATTTGAAAATGTAATTTTTTACTTTTCAAATTACACTATCAAATTCTATCAATAGATTGGGAAACTTTAAGATCGAAATACCGAAAATTTCCGTGTATAATACGCACCCTTGATTTGTCACCAAAATATTAAAAAAAATTAAATAATAAAAATTAAAATCCTTATACCCATGCAAAATACGCAGTTCCAAAATGACTAAAATTTGACCGAAAACATTGCGTTATATGCATGGAAATTTACGGTGTTCGAAATGGTAAAACCAAGCGAATCAGATGGATTTTTCTTTCCAGCACCTTCTCAAAAGATCGCACAACCTGGGTCCAAGTGATGACGTCATAGATATAACATTTATAATTTAAGGAAGAATCAAGCACAATGCACAATGAGGTAAAAATCAGCCCCGGTGGCCTAATGGAGAAGGCATTGGCCTCCTAAGCCAGGGATTGTGGGTTCGAGTCCCACCCGGGGTGAATATGTTTTTTAACCTGAGGGCGTGTGTGTTTGGGTTCTCACCCAAATGGGGCAGATCGTACTAACAACGTCATGCATCATGTTTTTTTTTAATTTAAACTAAAAAATGACCATATTTCTGGGGGCAGGCTTCGATTGAAATTTGTTTTACTTTTCAAATATCACTACTGAATTTCATAGATAGATTTGGATGCACCTATGTATAATACGCACCCTTGATTTGTCACAAAAATAGTAAAAATTATAATAATAAAAATTTAAAATCCTTATTTTCATGCATAATACGCACCCCCAAAATGACTAAGATTTTGATCTAAAATAATGCGTATTACACACGGAAATTTACGGTATTCGAAATGGTAAAACCAAGCGAATCAGATGGATTTTTCATTGAAGCATCTCAGAAGATCGCACAAGCTGGGTCCACGAAGATCATCGATATAGCATTTGTGATTTAAGGAAGAATCGAGTTACTTTGCAAATTGCAGCAATCAGCAGACCCGGTGGCCTAATGGACAAGGCATTGGCCTCCTAAACCATGGATTGTGGGTTCGAGTCCCACCCGATGTGATTTTTTTTGCAACCTTGGGGCGTATGTTTTTGGGTTCCCGCCCAAATGTGGCGAATCGTACTAACAACGTCATGCATCATGTTTTTTTATTTAAACTTTGAAATGAACAATATTTCTGGCGGCAGGCTTCGATTGAAATTTGTTTTACTTTTCAAATATCACTACTGAATTTCATGAATAGATTGGGAAAATTTATGATCGAATACAATAAATTCCCATGTATATTACGCACCTATGTATAATACGCACCCTTGATTTGTCACAAAAATAGTAAAATTTATAATAATAAAATCCTTATACCCATGCATAATACGCACCCCCTAAAGGCCTAATAGTTTGACCGAACATAATGCGTATTATACACGAAAATTTTAGTCATTTTGTAAGAACTCGGACATTTTGGTACTTATTCAACATTACATACCGTCTATATCCTTAAGCACTTCTACTTGATGTTCTGTTAAATACAAAATAAGAAGTATGAAACATTGTAAGTCATTGATATTGCTAGTTTACTTTTCAATGTAATATGCATAAATTATTCCACTGTAATACGTCTGTAGCGTACAGTGCACCCCAAGCAAAGGTTTGAACAGCTTCTAGTGTGGCCCCATGGGAGAGTTGAATTGAGTTCATCCGGAATCGAATTGTTCACAAATATCGCGTGGTAGGATAATTAAATTTATGACACTTTGAGAATATTTCATCTACCACTTATCAACGAGAAATTAATTTACTGAATGGGCCTCTGGCTAAAGCTTTTGCCTGGGGTTTTATGACACTTCTTCATAATAACTGTATTTTTGTGATGAAATTGGGCCACTCAAGTGTAAAACTTGTGTGTCTGAAACTGCAAATTGTGAATAAAATGTATCGAAACCGAAACCGGTGCTATGCAATATTAGAAACTTCGGAAACAGAGGTACGCAGACCCCTACACGTCCAAACAATAAATGCAAAATTACCGTCCAGATGTATTGAGATTTTCTTGGTTTGATCTGAAAATCAATACAAAAATCAAAAAAAGAAACGAGTTCCACAAGTTCACTAATCACTAATATGCTGAAGAAACGGGAAAACTCGACACAATCTATGGGTTTCATGCGTGTGTTTGAGTAATGCCGCTTTCACAGTAGATCTACGGTAGAATCGCAGAAGGATTGCCTATTTACAATGTAAAACTACGCTAATGTTTATTTCCATGACCCACGACGGTAGATTTACTTTGCAAATCAGCATTTGCGTAGTTTCATATTGTAAATGAGCAATTTTTCGTCAATTATATATAAGGTGGTATAACTCTTACTTACGTTGTATATATTTCATTGCTCATTGTTTAAATAAGTATTTTGTTTGAACATTTACTGAAACGACAGGCATTCTTAAAACCACTTCTCGTATAAACTATTTCAGTTATCTTCTGATAAAGACATTGTAGATAGACCCAATGCAGTAGATATGTTAAGTCCCGTTTACGTGGGTGTACTGTACAGTGAACAAACTGGGCAGTAAGAAAAATGGGAGATGAACAAACAGGCATCGGTTAGTGACTTTATAGTGTGTGTTTCAAATCAAATCAGGTTGGAATTCGAGACAGATGTGGAATTTCGAGTTAAGCCTTGGTTTATTTATTTCGATTGATTACAC
>JAUELA010007766.1:0-21420 GCA_031471845.1 Boltenia villosa | reverse complement strand
GCACTAATGCTCTCTGCCTAATGACTTGCAGTTAAACCACAACTGCTGAGCCTCAACAATAACTGACACAAGCTACATATTGCGTAAATATAATGCACTCAAAGTACACAAAACTCCAAGCTGTAAAGAGAATATATAAGAGAATAAAGAAACAAAGAGGGGGTGCAATTCAGAGGAAGTGGCAGTATTATGTTCTTGAATAACTATTATGTTCTTATGTTATAAAGGCCTGATGAAAATTGTCACTGAAAGTGCTTAAATTATTAACTAATTGAATAAAAATTTTGTGGAATGGACTGCATCTGAAGACTTGGCCATTGGCCACACGCATACCAGGGTCTAGGGAGCCTCAGATGATGCAGCCACAACTTCCTGGGTTGTTAGGAGAAAATATGAAGATTCACGAACATTCGAGTAAACTGACAGATTACCTACCTACGTCGGGTAAAAGCGCACACACCGTGAGAGCTAACCACGTAGCTATACGTTCATGAACAGCGGGTAAGAGAGAGAGGAAGGGATACCGGAGCTCGATACGTAAGCTTTACGTATCACGTAACTATGACGTAATCTATTTTGCTCCGGGTATATTATACCCGACTTAAGTGTTCTAAGGTTAATCTATTTCTGTCCGCTTGCTGACCCCACATTATTGTTTGGTTCTCTGTTATAACAATGGTAGAGAGGTATGTGCCTTACTTCCTTCATGACTAGATCGAAAGTGCATTATAGTCTCCCACTCCTAAAGTCTCATGTATTGCACGTTAATGGAAATAGGTTTTGAATATGATATATTAATATATTGTATATTGTATAAGATACCATTTTACTGTGCTTGACCCGAAGTCGTGTAAACATCATTCCATAGCGTGAATAGAAAGAAGGTTTCTTTTCGTTTCTAAGAATTCCGCAAATTGGACAAATCAATTCTGCTTTATTGTTTAAAATTCCCCATTACTTAAAAGTAAAATGGTTGCATCTTCCGGTCGATAGACTATAAGTATATTTACGAATTAGCATGATCTGTACATGTTTTTCATCAAAATATTGTAGGGACTCTTTTCAAAACAACATGTTTTGATACTACCTGTCATCCAAATTATTGGTAAATTACTTACTTAATGAAACATTGATAATACGCAGATCTGCCTTAATTGTTGGTTAGGTTTGGTTAGGATTCATCCATATTTATGTTGTTTATATATGGCATGTTATCAATAATGTTGATCTTAAAGTCTGGTTCGCGAATCACCATATTTGTGCCCTTAAAAGAGGTCGCGCATACACGAAATGTCTGGAAAACAGTGTCATGGAGCCATCATTATGTCATCCTTTATATCATTCCGTAAAGGACAATACATTACAGGGATTGGATTAAGCTTCATCCTTGTTTCGTTATGTTATTCAGAGTTTAAGCCATCGACTACTAAGGTCATTAAATTATTTAGTGTGAAAATTTCTGTCACAGCAGTGTGGTAAGGTACCTTGCTCAAGGGCATTTAGTCACTTTATAGGTCAGTTAATGTACACGATACGTTACAGGTATTAGATTGAGCTTCATCCTTGGTTCACAATACAATTTAATTGGGTATGAGAAATTTATATTTCTTCTATATATATGGCAACATATATTTTTGTAATGTGTTAGACCCGTCTACTACTCGCTTATCATTGAGGCTATTTCGCGTGTGAATGTCAGTCACACAGTCAGTAATGTGACAAGGTACTAATAGTAGCTCCTAGCATGTCTCCCCCTGCGGGGTGATTGTCCCGAGTATGAGAGGAGCGGAAGTAATGCATGAGTGCTCTCCTTGATACACTGAGAAGCGACGATGATGGAAGCCATATTACTCCTTGTCACCACCTACCGAAAATTTATGCCGTATTACAGAACACTCATTTGGAGAGAATATTACTATTGATTACGTCCTACACCTCCTTGCTTAATTATAATTGCCAACCTCGAAAATATTTTATGATCCTGACAAACGTTGTGATTGTATCGTTTGTCTCTCTCTCTCTAATTTCTCTCAAAATTCAAGTGAGCTCAATTATCAAGAATGGATTTTTGAACGGAGACATGCTAGGAGCTACTATTAGTACCTTGTCACATTAAGAACGGCATACTATAATATTATGACCAAATTTAATCTGATATTATTCCATCAAATACCTGCGAAACTGAAATCTGAATAATTGCCAAACATACTATTGTGGAAAACGATGATTTTTGAGCTAAAATAATGAAATTTATTGCATATTTGATGAAACAGATTCATAAAATGATTCGAAACAGGAAGTTACAATTAATTACATGATACATGATTCGTACATTTTTAAAATAAGAAAATCATCATAAATTTTATTTAATATATAAGCATGACGTAAAAACCATTCAGAAATATATGATTACAATGATAAAGTAATCATAAAAGCTAAGGTAGCAGCTAAATACCTTACAAAATTCAAGAAGAAAATAATTAGAGTGAATATATAGTAGAATACATCATAGAAATGAGAGTTTCGGCCACTACAGTTTCGAATAGAACAATAACGTTAGATGTCTATCTGCTGTTCACTTAAAATTTGATTTTATATCTGATATTTGACATCTGATGTAAAATTATTCAAAAACATTTGAATAGAACGAAAATGTAGACACAAATAAAACAGTAATAGCGAAATTCCTCACGAAATTCAAAAGGGAAATTAAAATAATTCGAAGCAAAGATTAGATTTGTTATTTAGTTGAATACAACATATATACAGGGTTGACAACATTTTCGGATAGAGATATCCTCTGATATATATCAGTTTATTCTAAGATTTGTTTCTACAATTGATATTTTTAATCAAACATTCAATTATATATTGATTGATAGAGGTTTAACAATGATACGTTGTTCTATTCCACTTCTTCATATACCTTGTCTAGTCCTTCGTTGCTCACAATTTCATTTGCTCCAAGTAGATAGGATTCAAGAAGCATTTTGTGGACAAGTACGTATTCGTCCTGAAATATAAAATGAAAAGATGAACGTCACCATCGCTCCACACATGATTGACAGAATACGGCGCAATGTCACAATCGAGAATGAGATATTCCATTATCGTTATATATCATAGTATTACGTTAATGCCAAAATATTTAATTCGGATTCAAGGACCGGAAGTGGTTCTCGAATTCCTTCATGATATAGTCAGTTATTTTATCCATATTGTACCCCGGAGACGAATTCTATATGTGCATTTGCAAAATTTAGGTACATATTCAATGCACCCCATTCCAATACATACTCAAAATCCAGAATCGTCAATAAAGTATTTCAAAAGGGTGAAAATTAAATGAAAATGAAGTTTTGCTATTGTTAGATGGTCATGGTACAATACAACGAAAACGAATAAATGCTTACACAGGTCTGAATCATCTCCATTCTCTGAGTCCTCATCCCCAGCACACAACTGAAAACATCAACTCTGGAATATGCTTTGCTTTCTTCAAGAAGTAGATCGTACGCGATGAAGGTCCCAGAACGGCCTGCACCGTCACTGTTAAAACAAAATGGACATCATGTTTTAACGTTAGATCAGTTGTAACTTGGAATATTGGTTCTCATCGTAGCTATCATCCGCTATTCAATTCAATGTGTGAGTCTCATAGTTACATTCATATTTTAAGCGAACTAAATATATTCCAAAATAAAGTAAGTACCAGGATAAGAAAAAATTGGATACAACGTTAGTATATTGATTCAAATTATAAAAAAAAACACCGAAACATTTACATTTCTGTTCAACTTGGGGTTCATTAATAATGTTTTGGAAAATCCATGCACTTTCATTATTTACAATATAAATTGTGGAGGAACCATAGTAACTTGGGCCATTGTAAAAATAACTTAATTGACCTGCAATGAATAATGATCGGAGGATTTCCATGTTGAACACCTTGGCTCTGCATAACTGCTTGATGCATTCTGACAAGGTTGACGGCAGATGGTGGAACTCCATGATCAGGCCATTTCAGGAACTGATATTGATAGACAGTCATTGGGTTGTCATAGTCCTGAAGGTAGATTATTTTGGTTAGAACCTTTTAAACGTGATCTCTGGATATTTGTATATATTTAATTTTAATGTATCAATTTATACTTGGGTAGAATGTTAGATTACTAACTAGCCCTATCATGCCATATTTTGTAAATAAATATGACAAAATTATAAATGCCCATGATTTTTTATTCCTAGTTATCCACATCTAAAATAAATTCAAGCTATTGACATCTTTGGAAGTCACACTGTCAACTAATATGATTGATTATTTCGACAGGAAATTATTGGGCAATCTATATAGAGGTCTGGGATCATGAAAAGTTTAAAAACCCTTGCTCTAAAGTCTCAAATATATACTCTGGATTTTTCAAAGTGAGCCAAGTTCCGTATTTTACTCCTTCCAATAACAGTTATTGAACCATTTTGAAGAGAATTCTAAACCTTAAAATATCTACTGACGGCACCTGATTCTTGAAATAGACATGGAACATTCTTCGAGCGTAGCTGCTGGAGGTCGATTCTTCAACACCCGTCACTGACACGAGACCAAACTGAAGAGTTTGTCTTGTATCTGGCCAGTATTTTTCGCAGGTTTTCTTAGAAAAAAGATTAAAATCATTAGAAGTAAATGCCCTGGAGAATTTTTGATGTGAAAAGCTATTGATTAAATCGATAAGTTGATATATATTGACTTCTTATACTGAAGGATTTAAAATACTGGATAGGAGATAATATCCCTTGATAGCGCACATGAAAATATTTCTGTAATTTCTTGACTATAATACTTATCGAACCTTTCCAGCTTCCACGCACTTGGCCAGCATAACAATGACTCTGCATTCTTGTTCCACGACCATCATCCAGAAATCGTTCACTGTTGTTGGTAAAGGGCTCTGGGCAGCGATGAACTTGCGATCTTGTTTAAAACCCTGCAAATGATAGTATTTGCGATTGTTAATTAAACCAGTTCAATTTACAATACAAAATATATGAACTACTGTCTGTATTTCAGTGAATCCTTTTTCTAAATATGGGTGGTTTTAAAAGCGATAATTTGATAATTCCCAATGGTGTGTGTTTTTATTTCATATGTTTTGAGAATAAATAGCTTCATGGAGAACATAAACAGAGTTTATTATGATTGAAAATACATACAGTAATAAAGTTTTGTTGCATATAGTGCTTAAATTACTCGAGAATATATCAAATATCCATTTAAAATGTATCCATATTTGGATGCATAGAAGTGGCGAAATATTAGATATTATGTCTATGATGTTGAGTACAGGAAGTTATAGAAACGATTATTTTACAATCGGGAAATGATTGAACTTAGTAAACAATACATGTAGCTTCATATTTACATGGTGTGATTATACTCAATAATAGACTTATTAAAAAGACTAAAAGTCACTCACATGTATATAAGACGCGTTAATGTAGCCAGTTTCGCTTTGTTGAATTCTCACTCTGGTGACGTCATCTTAAATAAGAAAAAGGTTGATATTTTTAAATTCTTCATAACTGTTCTGTTCATAACCGTCTTTCCATACAGCTATTGTGAGTTCATATGAGTTCGAAAACTCCAATTCAGAGCTTGTGTATGATACCGCGGAGGAGTATCTTGATCACATTATTTATTGAAATCTCTAGATACATTTAACTATGTAAAGATGATATTTTCTACCATTCAGTCAAACTCAAATTCTCGTGGCAAACGTCCATTGCGTTACACTGTTAATGTATAATTGGCTGCGAATAGGTGCTGTACATGTACTATATATACTTAATTGACAGTTTTACTTGTACATGTATGGTGTATCCAGCGTTTCTAAAGAGGCTGAAACAAAGGTAATCTTTACTCACATGGTAAAACATTTTGTTTTCTGTTTTTCTTCACCATAACTGGATCGGAAGCGACTGCAGTGCTTGCTTTGTTTGAATTTTTTTGAAGGATAATTGCCTAGAAAAATCAAAAAGAAAATTTATGCCCTGTAGAAAATTGAAAAATATCACAAGTCTAAAAGATGTGTAGATTCTGCATCACCTGCAATGTGATTTTCTGTCACAAAAATTAGGAGATTTAATTACCTCAAATTGTTGTCGAAAAATCTGATTGTTGTTTGCTGACATTGCACTGAATTCATCTTCGAACCTTGCCATCAAGATGATCGATTCTTTCTTTGGTTTGGCAGAAATATTGCTGACATTTTCGTATTGACGGTTTTCTGAAATTGTTTAAATGTTAAAAAAATCACTGAAAACCCTAATAAAGAACACGGGAATGTTCGTGTATGAGGGTGTGTGAGATATGTCGCCAACGTGGAATTGGAAAAAACAGAGTAGTGAAAGAGCTTCTCGCCTGTCTCGTTCGAACATTTCCAAGATTCTTTTCCATTTATCGGATATAGTTAGGTTTTGGCTCCAAACCAAAATTATGCACAAACCTATTTGATTGCGTTTGATTTCACGCTGAGGATTCACTGCCAGTGTTTCATTATTGCCTTGCTCTTGAAAACTTGGATTTTGTAGAGTTGCTCTTGCACTGGTAATGAAGAATTATATATTTTATTCTGATGCACTCTATTTTACTACATGATTTGCATTAATGGAAAAGAGAAAACCAAATAGATGGAGAGAAAGGGAGTCAGTAAGGAAATTGATAATTACTGATGAACGGAAAATTTGCCACGAGTAACAAAGAGAGAGAGAGAGGGTTGAATGAGCTTCTTAAAACTAAGTAATTGCAAAATTATCAAAGATTGCAAAATAAAAGATGAGAACAGACGACAAAATAATGATATTTAGTTTCGATCCTCTTAACTTACATATGGTTTTGTTGAACGTTTTTCTTCTTTTTGTAATAAATGTAGACAAGCACGGTAACCAATCCAACGAGAAGTAGACCGACCGATACAGTCACGGGAATGACCCATGTTGTTTCACCTGGAACAAGATAGTGCTGAAATAATGTCATATAGATTAATGTTCAATTGAATTTTGCCCATAACTGACAAAAAACACAATTAAATTGTTTAATTCCTCACAGATGAATATGTTTCACAATATCTAAATGAGTTATAAAATAAATTGTAATCTATTTTGTTTATGTGGCAAATAATATGGTAATGTAGACCAGCTTCATTCAGCTGTAATTATATTAGAACGAATAAGTCAATTTTCCAAATGCAACTAGTGGACGACTAAAAATATCTTCTTATATGAAAAGTTCCATATGAATAGTTTCTTGATTAATTTTCATTTAAAATTCGTTAAAAGACAATTTTTGTCTTACTTTTGGACTGTGGAGAAACGTTCACGAACACTCGAATCTCACTCGTTTGCAACAGGATCTCATCTCCAGAAGGTGTTGTCGTGACCACGTATATTCTGATATAAAAACATCCATACATATGTGCAGTAAACCATAAATTTTTCATCACGAGATAAACTCCATACAATGATATAACAATATTATATTTGTGAGATTCATCACCCTCAATATTAACCATGTGAAATTGTTGTGTGTCTAACTCACCCATATGATTTGTCCTTTTCAAGCACATAATTTTTTCCAATGAATACCAAGTTTCCTGTCGATCGTTTCATTCTTCGCGACGATGTGGTTGCGTGCGCATCACAGGAGGTCATTGAATTGTTCCCGATAATTTCTGTAGAAATGTTGCCTTCCGTCGGAAAGCTGAATAGGAACATGTTCAATTTTATAAATTTACGTACAATGCTCGGAATTTCACTCAAAGCAAAAACGAAGGTTTGACTTCCTCTACATCACAATAACCTCACAAAATATCATGAATATTTATTCTTCGCAAATTCCTATTATCAACGGCTATTGTCTATTAAAAACATTTATTATGTATAGATAATTTTATAGACAATAACAATCCATGCAATGCAGGATATTAAAGTTTCTAAAATCCCTTACTGCTTACGTGTCAAATTGTCATGAGATATGGGCATTTTAGTTGAATAGACATCAAAGGGCCTAACTTGCCTGACTTTTGCTGCAGTGTTCCCACCCAAAAAATGAGAAAATAAAATATGAAAAATGGATATTGATAACCTAACCTCATCTAAAATCTATCCCTAATAAACCCTTTAGCCTTACCCTAACCCACTTTAAGAATAAATTCAGATTAAGACCAGTTAGTCTTTGAAATGCAATTAAATATATTTGGGAACACTGCAGTCAGATAAGTCAGGATTTTAGTCAAGCAAAATAATAAGTACGACATGCATTTGGCTGAATACCTGCTACGTGATATGGCCAAGGCAATGTATTCGTCCGTACTTGATGAATTCACTTCGATGAGTTCAACGTTGCTGTTGATAGATGATCCTCCAGTGCCCATGATTACGAAAATGCAACTGAATGAATGAATGAAAATGGTTGTAAAAAAATCCAGTTATCCATCATACTTATAATGTGCTCAGTTTTATAATGTAGTTCAGGATTTAAAAAGAAGCATCTAGTGTCAATTTACCTTATGTCACATATATATTAGTCTAGGATAAATTTACATACTTGGAAAGTAACTTTGTCAATATGCATGACGATACATACACCGACAGAGCAGAGTAACTTTGGCTATGATGATACATGCACAGAAATTTGAATTTAGGAATTAAAAACAGTTTCTGAAAGGTACTTTACGAAATTAGATGAATAATTTTACATAATGTAAAATTAATGCATGAAATAACGTGTTACATGCATAAATTCAATTCACCTAACTGGTCCGTTTTCTTCATTCGGAACATTCAATGTAATGTTTAGTGTTCCGTCCTTGTTCATATTGCTGGAAACTTTTGGAGCTGATAATTCCGAGGGCGCTGTTGTGGAAAGATATTAAATATTACTTTAGTTCGACAATTAAATAACGATTAAAAATTGGAACGTGGAATTTGAAAACAAATTGTGAAAGCTATGAAGTCACTACTTTTACAATATGCTAGTGGTTACAAACCCCTATAACTACAACAAGATGATTGAATCTTAACATGAGGCATATTTCAAAAGAGAGAGAGAAAGTTTTATTATGTGAACTTAACATACTATGAGACAAATTTCTATGCCAGGTAATATAGTCTTAATGTATTATTTTACCTTGTGCAGGGGTGACGCAACTTCCAGCAGCATCTGCCATTGGTCCCAGTCCTGCGCATGCGCGAGCTTGCACTTTCGCGAAGTAATTTCTATTCGGAAGGGTCGAGATCGGTTGAGACAAAGTTGATCCAGGAACATCGATGACTTGGGGTTCACTTGATCGAACATCAGTCAGATGAGGTGTGAATACCAGGGAAGAAGTGATCGTCAGCTTGAAAATAAAATAAAAACATTTAACAGTGAATAATATGTAAGGAGATAGGTCCACAACTCACCTGACTGTTTTAAGGAAATTGTGTCGCAATGTGTAAGTAATACCGTATCTCGCATTTTGTCTTCCCCTTTTTACCCCCTGAAGTTTAATAGTTGGAATATTTTAGGTTTGAATCGTGTTAACAGCAAGTAAGTTTCATGAGTACATAAGATATTAACAACACCATAGTTTCACAATCAGAGCAGGTGAGCATACAATGGAGAAAATGTGACATTATATCAAGCCTTGTGATTAAAACCTTACCAAATGAATTCACTACAAAAATACTCAAAGATAACATTTGTGTTTTCTGTCAAAACATGCATTGGTTTCATGACACTAAATAAATACGAATCAATATTTTTATTGTGAGAAGACTCTTCCTTGTAAAATATTACCTAAGATCCAAAATAATAAAGATTATGTTCGTTTCACGTTTTGTTCTTACTGACTCAGCCATTTGTATTGTTTGTATTTTTTGTAATTGTACTTTAACGTAATGCAATCATCTAATTATAATACATCAATTCCACATATCGAACCATATAACCATTAAAATCGATTCCAAATAAATAGCATAGGCCAGGCTGGAGATATCTGATATTACTACGATTATATCTTCTTACCTGAAATCCAGTTATTATGCTTCTGTTCGTTACTGTCGGCCATGACCAAGATATCGTGCAGTTCTCCTTCACCACAGGCGAAGTAACAGCGTTCGGGATTCCATCAATTACTGCAGTTGCTGTCACTTCTTTCATCTCAGTCGTTTGATCACTGCATCCAATAATCTAAAATATATTAGCAAAACCCAGATTATTGAAAAGTATCGCCTCAGTCGGGATAGGATTATTCCATTAACCTGAATGTTTCGGTTTAGGGAGCCGAAATGGAAGTGGCAGTGTATTTCAATAGTTAGGATCAATCAATTATTCATTTTTACCTTTATGGTATAATTTGTTGATGATGTAAGATTATTAATCATCAGTTCTTGAGTTGCATCTGATTCAGGATGAATGTTTTTTTGAACGGTTTCCTCCTCTACTGTTGTTCCCAATGATGCCGAGATACTGAAAAGTATTATAATGTTTCGTGCTAAAATAGACTTGAATGAATAAAAATTGTGTCCTGAGATAATTCCAGTGCTAAAAATGTAATGAATCTGGTAAAATGATGATGGGCATGATAATCCCAGAAAATAATCACGGACAAAATCCACATTTTTGCTGGGAAAAAGGCCACAACTTTAGAGATTTAGGATTAGTGGGTTAGTGTGGTTAGTGTTAGGCTTAAGGATTAGGGTTAATAGGTATATAATTAATACGAATATTATTAATATCTCAATAGCACTTTTAATGCATTCTTGATTTCTCATACAAATAAAAGTTTTCCGTGCGGCTACTTCATGATTTCACTAATACTTGGCTAAAATGTAGGCGAAATATATTGCGTTGCAATATACAATATAGTTAATTATTACTGCTTGACTAAAATACTGAATCGCTCGACTTGCCTGACTGCAGTGTCCCCAAAAATTTTCTGTCGCATTTTAAAAACTGACTGTCCTAAATCTGAAATTAATTCTAACATTGTATTGTTTAGGGTTAAGTTATGAGTTGTGTCAGGGTTATGGTCGAGTCAGGCATTAGCATATTTATTTTTTGTATTTTATTTTCTCTCTTTTCAAATGCGGGAACACCGCAACAAAAGTCAGGCCTCAGGCAGTCATGATTTTAGTACTTGAATAGTATAAAAATATTAGTTACAGATTTAATTATCACGTTCTAACCCATATTAGACGCATTAAAATCCGATAACGGTGAAAAGTCAAAGCATCCGTCAAATGCTAAAATGTCCAATTCACAAACGTCCAATGGAAAATCGTTTAATGCAAACATGCTAATTGCAAAAAAACATCACAGAGCTAAATGTCCAATGTATGAAATGTTGTATATTGTAACCCTCATCTTTCAAATTCACTCTTGACCCATCCTGCCACGTCCAATTTCCTGTTGAAGGATTGTAGACTGCACCGATCCAATATCCATTATACCCTGCAGGGCTTTTAAAATGAAAACATATTATTTGAATTCAATATCCAATATCCAGGGCTTTTAAATGAACTCAGAGAATTATTAACATCAAAGTTAAATCATCCAACGTTAAAATAAAACATCAAATTTACGCTACCGAGTGGTGTGGGCCTCAATCACGTCCATAACTGATTTTTCATCAATCTTGACCAGATGAGCTCCTCATCGTGATTCACATGCTTGTTTAGCTTGGTCGAAAGTTCTAGAAGTGTTGAAAATCGTCAGTTCGTATGTGTCGGTGCGTGCAGTCGCGGATGGTGCTATGAAGTAACAGAATATAGATGATTAGCATATATGAGAATAGCAATAAAACTAAAAAAATAATAAGTTGGGAATACTGTGGGCATCAAGACACATTCTTATCAATATTCAATAATGTATCTTTCCTAATATGATGGTCAATTGGTAAATTAAAATATCAAGCTTCACTGTTTAAAACCAGAAATATTATTATTATTAACTTATTGGGTGTACACGTTTTGCTAATGCAAGGAAATTAAATGATGAAATATTAATTTCATTTCGTCAAACCTCCAAAAATACGCAAGGCAGGTTACACTATTGAGGTATTTCGATTCAGTGTGTTAATATACATTTTTATGAGAAAGTTAACATATCTGCTTATGAAAAAAGCAGTGCATAAAAACTATAACTAGATGCAAAGCATGCAATTCGTGTAATTTACTAATTTTGTTGCATACTTTGTGCGACAAGTGTGAATATCGCCAAGCCGATGATCAGATAATCTTGAAATTTCTCCATCGAGAGATTGATTGAGATTGCTTTCAATACTGTATGATTGTTATTTCAAGGAGAAATCAACTTAATCCTACTTTATGTTCAAGCCAACGTGATATTCTATATTCTAGATTAACAAAACCAGCTTATCGAAACTAGTTATGTTTATGTCCAACCTTATTATCTAACACTCCTTATTATATAACACTCTACAACAAGTAAAATCACACTAATGCTCCATGAACTGATGACTTGCAGTTAGACCACCACTGTTGCTGCCTGAGCCTTGATACTAACTGACACAATCTACAATATGCATTGCGTGAATCCTATGCTCTTGAAGAGCACCAAACTGTAAGTTATAAAAATAATAATTGAGAGAATTAAAGAAACAAAGACGGCGCAATTAGGAGGAGGTGCCAGTATCACATTCTTGCTGCGGCATAGCAACAATGACGGAGAATGCGTTATTTCCTGAGTTGATGAGGTCGAAACTATAACTCCCACTCGGTCATTCTCCCACTAATGCATCCTTAATTGCAATTTAAGAAAATGCATTGTGAATATGATTATGAGCCATCCAACAGGACTGACGTATGGTGTATGATTTGATATTAAGATAAGTTTTGGGTAGGATTCATCCATTTTACTGTTTATTTGGATCTTTTGCACACCGCATAGCTGAAATGACTTAAGCAGTTGAAGGCATTATCACGCTCATATAATTTGTATATCCTAGGTCGTGGCAGCTTCGGGGAGATAGGGGTCGGGGAGGAGGGTTCAGATGTGGTGATGAAAGTGGTTTCACCCCTGGGTTAGTTTATAACTAAATAATTTCCTTGCATTAGCCAATAGGGTACCTACCTTCTACAAGTAAATAAGAATCATATTTCTTGTTTTGAACAGTGAAGCTTGAGATTGTAGCTCACCAATTGACTATGATATTAGACATTAAACCATATTAAATTCTATTCTAACTCATTTGTATATTACTTTCCCAGTGCTTTAGAATGTTTTCTTGTAATGAATCAAATGAATCTATAATCTTTGATAATTGAAATCTTCTGTATTCTAATCTTTCGTTTTATATATGTCCGATATTATTTTATATATATAATCAATCGTAATACAACGAATATTGTGCGTTAACTTATTCAACTTTTATATGTTGATCAAATGGCCATACACTTTAAAATACTTGTGTTGAATTTCAGTTCCTGAAATTTTTTTGAAATAATAGCATGCACTTCGGGTCAAGTTGATATAATTCTATCACAGTTTTGAAACAAGCTATTTAAAGTGTAAGTAACTACGACTCATATTAATAAGAATTCTTTCGAATTAGAATTTTCTGACACGTTGATCCATGTTCGTATCTATTTTTGTTAAAACATAAATTTGGTGGTTTTTCATGAAGTGAAAACCAGCTCTTATTTATTTCGAGGAGAAAAAATGATCAGAAGCATTTATGTTGAATTTCAGTTCTTGAAATTTTTCTTTAAATAATAGCATGAACTTCGGTCAAGTTGATTTAGATTTATCACAGTTTTGAATTAAGTTATTTAAAGTGTAAGCCAGCCTTGCCATTAACCAGCATATTTTAGCATGGCAATTATCTGACACCTTCATCTATGTTCGTTTCTATTGCTGTTAAAAAATAAATTTGGTGGATTTTTTCGTTAAGTGAAAAACTCCTCATATTATCGATTTAGAAGAGAAAACATTATCAGAAGCATTTCTGTGTTTTCACTCGGATTTGATAATTGTTCTAAATGCCAAGTTTTGTAAAGCAGCGTTGTATGACATTTTCTATATTTCTTATTTATTTTTTCGTATATGCCATATGTTATTTTTTTTACTTGTATATACATTTTAATTAAATTTTGAATATTTAACCCCAATGCAAGATAATCAACGTTATTATTTTTAAGAGGCATTTTAACAGGAAGAGGTTTTTATTTATCAGAAATTTGACGGAAACCTAGAGAACCCAATAGATACAAGGACAGAACAAATTCAGGAATACTAATATTTGTCATGATCCGAAATATTTTCGGAATACGTCAAAAATAAGAGATCAGTTCACATTTCCAGGTTCAGAAATATCAGTAAACTACGTATCTACTAGCTTTAAAACAACGAGGAGGTTAGAAATTGGCATTAATTGGTTCCCACCAAAAGTAAATGTTCGGTAATGGAATATGAATTTCCATTAGGTGGTCACAAAAACCAATATGGTTTACATCAACCTCAAATATCGACACAGCATTATTCCGAGTTTCCCCATCTTTGAGAAATCTCCCTGCTGGTCAAGACTTTACTTTCGGGTTAGCTCGTGCTTTGAGTACATTGCTGACTATTCACTAACTTCAAAGCAACTAAGAGGTTAGAAATTGACATTAATTGATTCCCATCAAAAGGAAATGTTCGGTAATGGAGAATCTATTCCATTAGGTGGTGGCGCAAACCAATATGGTTTACATCAACGTCACCTCTCGACCTCGACCTGGGCGGAAGCCTACTCGATCCCCGCATGTTCTAATTGCTATCGTCTCACACATACATCCACAAAAAACGAGGAGAGCAGCTCTTAACTCACAACATTAGTATGACTTTTCTCATCTTTGAAAAGTCTCCTGCTGGTCCAGACTTTTCCCTCTGGTTAGCTCGGTGCCTTGAGCACATTGCTCTGACAGGCATCCACAAACCTTTAAAAAATATCCACTGAAACATGTATTGAAGAAAGATAATTCAAATACCTCGTAACCACTTAAATTGCCAGAATTATGTAACGAAACAATTTCCAGACGTCCCATGTATGCGTACTTCTTGTAGAGTGATATAGAGTAATCATGCATATTTTCTATTGCCTTCATTAGATAGGAATCTTCACTTTGAAGTATATTTGTAATAAATTCATGTGCTCTTGGACAATGCCGATTTATAAATAACAATGAATATAACTTTCCCGCGTACTTCTGTGATATTTTTTGGGCGCCCAAAGATTTGCGCACTAGACTTCAGAATCAACATAAGCGATAGAATTGGCTTATCTGAATAAACAGTAAAATGGATGAATCCTACCCAAACCTTATCTACAATATCAACTAATACACCATACGTCAGACCTGTTAGATGGCTCATAATCATATTCACAATGTATTTTCTTAAATTGCAATAAAGGATGCATTAGTGGGAGAATGACCGAGTGGGAGTTGTGATTTCTACCTCATCAAATCAGGAAATAACGCATTCTCCACCATTGTTGCTATGCCGCAGCAAGAATATGATACTGACGCTTGCTCCTAATTGCGTCGTCTTTGTTTCTTTAATTCTCTTATTTATTATTTTTACAACTTAGAGTTTGGTGCTCTTCAGGAGCACAGTATTTACGCAATGCATATTGTAGATTGTGTCAGTTAGTATCAAGGCGCAGGCAGCAACTGTTGTGGCCTAACTGCAAGTCATCAGTTCAGTGAGCATTAGTGTACTTTTCCGAGTTGTAGAGTATTAGATAATAAGGTTAAACATAACTAGTTTCGATAAGTTGTTTTTCGAATCTAAAATCTAGAATATTATGTTGGCTTGAACATAAAGTAGGATTAAATTGATTTTTCCTTGAAGTAACAATCATACAGTATTGAAAGCAATCTCAATCAATCTCTCGATGGAGAAATTTCAAGATTATCTGATCATCGGCTTGGCGATATTTACACTTGTCGCACAAAGTATGCAAGAAAGTAAGTAAATTACACGAAATGCATGTTTTACTTTGAGCTGTAGTTTTTAGGCACATCAAAGTTTTTCGTAGGCAGATATGTTAACTCGCTCATAAAAATATATATTTACACGCCAGACTGAAATACCTCGATAGAGAAACCAGTCTTGCGTATTCTTAGAGGTTAGGCCAGGGGTGAGCAAACTACGCCCCGCGGGCCTCATTCGGCCAGTGAGGTCTTTTTGTGCTGCCTGCGATCTTTCTCGCAAAGCGATGTCAATTTGTTTATATTTTTACTTGTACATACATATCAAATCCCCACGCACTTTAAAATACTTTTGTTGGATTTCAGTTCCTGAAACTTTTATTTTAATAATAGCATGAACTTCGTTCAAGTTGATTCAATTTTATCACAGTTTTGAATCAAGTTATTTAAAGTATACGCCTTACCATTAACCAGTATATTTTAGCATGGTAATTTTCTGACACGTTCAACTATGTTCGTTTCTATCGCTGTTAAAAAATAAAATTGGTGGAAAACTCCTCATATTATCGATCTAGAGGAGAAAACATTATCAGAAGCATTTCTGTATTTTCACTTGGAGTTGATAATTGTTCTAAATGTCACGTTTTGTAAAACACCCATTGTATGACATTTTCTCTATTTATTATGTATTTTTTCGTATATGCCATATGTTATTTTTTCACTTGTAAATAAATTTTAATTATATTTTGAATAATTAACCCCAATGGAAGAAAATCAACGTTATAATATTTAATATGCATTTTAACAGGAAGAGGTCTAAATTTATCAGAAATTTGATAGAAACTTAAAGAACCCAATAGATACAAGGACAGCACAAATTCAGGAATGTTTACATTTGTCACGATCCGAAATATTTTCGAAATACGTCGAAAATGAGAGAATACAGAAATCCGTTCACATTTCCAGGTTCAGAAATAAGAGTAAGCTGCGTATCCACAAGATTTAAAACAACTAGGAGGTTAGGAGAAAGTAAATGTTCGGTATTGGAGCATATATTCCATTAGGTGGTGACAAAAACCAATATGGTTTACATCAACGTCACCTCTCGACCTCGACCACGACGTATGTGTATGTTTGTGTGAAACGGTAGCAATTACGACACGATAACACGTGTCGTAATTGCTACCGTCTCATACACACATCCACATACATCCACAAAAAAGAGGAGAGCAGCTCTTTGCATGTTGTACTTTGTGGTAAAGTTTTAGGCACATCGAAGTTTTTTCATAGGCGAATATGTTACCTCGCTTATAAAAATATATGTTTACATACCAAACTGAAATACCTCAATAGAGAAATCTGTCTTCTGCGGCAGGCGAACTTCCTCGCAAGGCCAGACAATGTCGCATAGAAAAACGCTTTTAACGAGATTACAATGAGATTTCGCAGTCATGTTGCAAACACAAACGAATAATAACGATGGACGGAGTATTATTTTCAAGTATATTAACCGCTCAACGCCGTCAATGCCATTGAAGGGAAATAACTACTATTATGCTACGGCCCGCGGAGAGGAGGAGGATTCACTAGCTTTAAAACAACTAAGAGGTTAGAAATTGACATTAATTGATTCCCATCAAAAGGAAATGTTCGGTATTGGAGCATGTATTCCATTAGGTGTATTATTTTCAAGTATATTAACCGCTCAACGCCGTCAATGCCATTCAAGGAAAATAACTACTATTATAATTTGATGTATCATATTTACCCTCGGATTCGCCGGAAAGCCGTAACGGGCGTATACATGGACGCATGATGCGACCACACCGGCTTGCGATCATGCTGAACTTAGATAGCGGAGGAAGCCGTGACCAAGGTCACGTGAAACCGCTCTGTACCGGCGAGGAGTTCAGCGTCCCCAGTCACTTACTCATAGCTTGGATCAAGGGTGAACACGGCATATAGTGAAGTGAGGTGATCAATAGGCGTGCAACATCGTGTAGGTGCCGAATAAATCTGTGAAGGTGAAGCCGAGATCCGAACCCAGAACCTTTTTGGTGAACATCGATGACCAGCCGACGGCTTTACCCGTTCGGCCACCGGACATAATACGGCCCGCTGAGTAAACATTGGCTCACCCCTGCGTTAGTTCATCAATTAGTTAGTTTATCAATAAATAATTGCCTTGCATTAGCCAATAGGGTACTTCCTATAAGTTAATAAGAATCATATTTCTTGTTTTGAACAGTGAAGCTTGAGATTGTAGCTCAACAATTGGCTATAATATCGTACATTAAACCATATTAATTAAACATACATAGGAATGCGTCTTGAGGCGCATTATATTACAAACATATTATTTTCAGTTTCATTGCCATTCTCATACATTTTATTTATCTTGTTCTGTTTACTTCAAAGCACCTTCCGCGATTGCACGCATCGACACACACGAACTGACGGTTTTCGAGTCTTCCAAAAGTTTCACAGGGGCTAAACAAGCATGCGAAACGAAAGGAGCTCACCTGGTTAAGATTGATGAAAAATCAGTTATGGACAAGATTGAGGCCCACACAACTCGGTACCGTATATTTTATGTTTTGTTTTGATTTAACTTTGATGTAAATAATTCTCTGAGTTCATTTTAAAAGCCCTGAAGGAAGCCATGGATATTGGATCGGTGCAGTCTACAACCCTTCAACAACAACTTGGATGTGGCAGGATGGATCAAGAGTGAATTTGAAATATGAAGAAGGTTACAGTAAATGGTAAATCTCTCAAGCTAAATCAAACATGTTACTTTAGGATTGGAAAGAATAAAATCGTTTTTAATATGGAGAAAAAAATCATATGTAATAAACAGATTAGATTTATTGTTATATTCCTTATATTCCTCCTAATACCTCATACACTTGTTTATATTGATTCATCTATTCATTCTTTATATTCCTTAATCCACATGAATTTCGTTTCATCGGGTATTTCATCTTCGTTTTACAAGTATTGTAATGTGTTGAGTGGAAGTGGATGAATCGATAATTGATGAATTAATAATTACGTATGAATACAGTTAAACTCTAAATAAATATCAAATCTGAATTAAAATCTCATGGACATTAGCGGAATAAAACGCCCATTTTTTTAAAATATTTTGAAGAAACTATATCTATATTTTCTAGGAGAGGAACTGAACCCAATAACCTGGAAACCGAGCGTTGCGTTATCATTGGACAAAGTGCATATGATTGGAATAACGTAGATTGTTCAAGAAGCTTTCGCTACATTTGTCAGCGAGGTATGTGGCACGGTGTGAGAATAAAGTTGATTCAATCTTGAAAACATATAGACGACATGGTCGAACGAACTGGATAATTATTATCACAAATTTATTGATTTTATTATTTTGTTACAGAATTGTGCATTCCAACTATTGAGTCGATCGATCCCCAACCATGCGATTCGAGTCTTCTTGTTCGATGGAAACCAAGTTCAATTGGAGTTGGTCAAAATCACAGGTTGGAATATATATTAAATTGCATTCGATGTAAAAGCTGAAACGAGGCTGTTTTTATGGTAATTTGCATTTGTTAATTTTTGTTTTAAAACTAATACTAACTGTATTTCGCCTACATATTTTTGTAAATTATGACATTTTAAACAAGCACATGGGAGTGATCAACATTTTACAAAATTTAATACATGTTTAGCAATGATTCAATTTTAGCGAAATTCTTCGATCTTTATATCTTTTTAATTTGAGCACAATACCTAATCATATTTTCTCAGAATCTCGGCATCATTGGCATTAACAGTAGGGGAGCCAACCTTTCAAAAAACCATTCGTCCTGATGCAGTTGAAACTCAAGAACTAATGATTAACAATCTTGCATCATCATCAAATTACACCATAAAGGTAAACATGAATGTTTTATTGCCTTTTACTAGGGCGGTGCACGGCCGGATTACCCAAAACCGAACCCCTAAGCATTTGGCGACATGTGACCCCATCACCATATCATAGTTGTACCCTCGGAACTTATTTTCATTTTCAACGACTCTATTTCCTTCGACTCGGTTGGTTTAAGTCAATCCGCCCTATTGAATTACACTGCCACTGCATGATCTGATATATCTTCTTTCGACCTGCTTAGTTCTATTCATGCACTCCAACAGTATTATTAGAAATAGCTGTATCGTTTTAATCATAGTGGATAAATTTGGTTTCCATTTCGGCTCCCTAAACCAAAACTTTGAGGTTGAGGAATAATCATATTCCGACTAAGGCGATACTTTTCAATAATCTAGTTCAACTGATATTGTTTAGATTATTGGATGCAGTGATCAAACAACTGAGATGAAAGAAGTGACAGCAAATGCAGTAACTGGTGGAATCCCGAACGCAGTTACTTCACCTGTGGTGAACGAGAACTGCACGATATCTTGGTCATGGCCGACAATAACAAACAGAAGCATAATAACTGGATTTCAGGTATGAGGATATAATCGAAGGAATATCAGATATCTCTATGCTGTCTGGCGTATACTCTCTAATTAGAATCGATTTTATGCTTATATGGTTCGATATGTGGAAGTGATGTATTATAGCCTATTATTGCATTAAGTAAAGGTACAATTACAAAAAACACAAACCATATACCATCACCAATTACAGTGGTTGAAATTCATGAAATACTAATTGTAAGTAAGTAAGTAAGAACAAAACATGTAACGAACATAATCTTTGTTATTTCAATTATTATTTTAGATCTTAGGTAAGATTTTGAAAGGAAGAATCTTGTCACAATAAAAACATTGATTCATATTTGTTTAGTGTCATGAAACCAATGCATGTTTTGACAAAAAACACAAAAGTTATCTTTGAATATTATTGTAGTGAATTCATTTGTTAAGGTTTCAATCACAAGGCTTGGTATAATGTCACATTTTCTGCATTGTATGCTCACCTGCTCTGATTGTGAAACTATGGCGTTGTTAATATCTTATGTCCTCGTGAAACTTACTTGCTGAAAACACAATTCAAACCTAAAATATTCCTTCCCACTATTAAATTTCAGGGGGTAAAAGGGGGAAGACATAAGGCGAGATACGGTATTACTTGTAACAAATTGCCACACAATTTTCCCTAAAAACAGTCAGTTGAGTTGTGAACCTATCCCCTAACACAGGGGTTCCCAAACTTTTTGGGTCACGGACCCCCATTTGTAAATCTGTTTTTTCCCGGACCCCATTTTGGGTACCCATGCCTTAACATATCATTCACTGTCCAATGTATTTTTTATTTTCAAGCTCACCATCACTTCGTCCCTGGTGCTAACATCTCATCTTTCTGATGTTCTATCAAATGAACCCCAAATCATTGAAGTTTCTGGATCAACTTTGTCTCATCCGATCTCGACGCTTCCAAATAGAAATTACTTCGCGAAAGTGAAAGCT
>JAUELA010007655.1:0-12056 GCA_031471845.1 Boltenia villosa | reverse complement strand
TGACTGTTGAAAAATGATTCATTATAAATTCAGTTTAGTGCAAAATACATTATTTTACTATTTTAGCGAATTAAGATCCATCACAATATTGGTTAACCCGATAAAAATCGTGATAAGGGAAAAGTTTCATTTTCCATCCACCTCGGTTAAATTGAAGTTTTGCGAATGGGTTCATTTAGAATACGTGTTTATATTAAGAGAATAATAATTTATTAATTTATAATGTTAATAATCCTAAATTTTAAACGACCCAATGTTATCGGGATGCAAACTAGCTATTTATTTACAGACTATAAGCAAAGCACCAGAGCAAAAGTGTTTCGGAAGCATTAATGTGGATTCTATACTGAGTATGCCGGTTAAGCCTAAGGATTGTATGTCCCTTCACATGTTTTTTCACATTCCTTCTCCGAAATGAAGTTGTTTCCATTTGGTAGACATCCACCCCACATGAACAGGGTACATTTCTTCGTATTTCCGTTGAAAAAATATCGAGGCTTAGAAAAATAACAGGGCCCAGTTGCATTAGGTTGGTGGCAGAAATCAAGGCACATAGTTTCGCAAGATTCTTTCGATTTAAAGTTGTTTTCATTTCGTGAACATCCTCCCCAGATAAACTTCTCCCATCTGCCAGTTTCTTGATTATAGTAATATCGAGATACGGATTCCAGGCAAGGACCTTCCTTCTTTGGTTGCAGGCACGGGTTAGTACATTTCTCTTCACACATTTCTTTTGTTGAGAATCGATTGCCGTTTCCTCCACAACCACCATAGATGAAATTCATGCATTGGTTTCTCTCCTGGTCGTAATAATAGCTTGATATGTTGGAAAGGCAATTTCCAGATTCCTTTGACTGAAGGCAAATATCTACACATTGATACTCGCAAAATCGTTTTATTGCGAAGTTATTGGCATTTCCCTTACAGCCTCCGTAGGTAAATTTTTCTCATTGTTTCGAAGTAGAGTTGTGAAAGTATTGAGTATAATTACCCAAGCATGGTCCTTCTACTCGTGGGAAATTACATACATCAGTACAACGATCTTCGCACGCCACCTTTGTGATGAAGTTATTTTCATTGCCATGAAAACCACCATAAACGAAACGTTCGCAAATCCGTGAATATTTGTTATAGTAGTATCGTGGAATATATGCTGTACAAGGACCAGGAACTCTGGATTGGTCACAAACATCCAAACAACGACTCTCACAATCAGTTTTTGATATAAACGTATTCTGGTTCCCTCCACAACCTCCGTGAATGAATCTTTCGCACTTCTCTGTCTCAGAATTATAAAAATACCTTGGGAAATATCCGTAACATTTGCCAGGATTTCGTGGTTGTTCACAAGTATCAAGACAACGCCCTTCACACTCCCCTTTGGACAGGAATCTATTTCCGTTACCGTCACATCCACTGTATAACAAGTGGTCGCATTGATTAGTCTCGGAGTTGAAGAAATATCGATTCAGTCTTCGATAACATGGTCCCACCTTCTTTGGTATCTTACAGACGTCTTGAGCGAAAGTTTAATTTCATTAATATGGAATATAGTATATTTAATACTCTCAAGTACCAAATCGCGATGAGCACCTTCGTTTTCATTGTGTGTTTGTTTTTTTAGCCTGACTAGATACAATTTTCAAAACTTTGACTTAGTAATTTAGGAACTCTAGGGGTGTGAACTGGGTTGATAATACCATTATCTTAAAATTAATGTAATCTGACATGTATTTTTGAGTAAATAACATTGAATATCTTTCAACATAATCAATAAATTATTGATCCAACAGTTCAATGGATTATTTATTCGCTTCGTGAAAAACTTGAAACCGAAATTTGATCAGTTTAATAGATCACGGTGGACAGATTTTCGAAATATTTCTTCTTTACAACTTTTAACTCGTGATTCAAAATTTTATATTGTTGGTGTTTCCTATTCATAAAAATACTTCATAAATTCAAATATATAAAATGCAAAATCACCCATTACTCAATTAGGAATGGAGAATTTATCCATAGTCAGTTACTAGGTAAAAAGCAATAAAAAATCAACTCACTTATACCGGGTACAAGACAAGAGATTTCACAATTTTCTTTTGTGAAGTACTGATTTCTCGTACCACCACATCCACCGAAGAAATATAATTCACATCGGTTGTATTTATTGTTTTAATACCACCTCGGGTAATAAGAACCACATTTTCCTTGATCAAGAGGAAGCGTACAATGTCCGGTACCTGAAGAAGAAACCCAAAATGTGATTTATGTAACATCTCGCAAATTACAGATAATTGGTGTAGGTCATAATCTTTACTGTGATAGTTCGATGAAAATAATATTTTGATTACATTTATTTGCCTCCTGAACTTTTATTCTTAGCTCTTATTAAGTTGTAACTCTTATTAAATTGCATTCTTCAATTCTTACCTCTTGGGTCACTTCGACATACAATGACACAATTGATAAACATACAGGAAAGAATGTTGATGAGCAATCTGGAATTCATTTTTGATCCACTTTTTGATGACAAATTTCAGATTTTTAATAATTTCCTATTTCTAGTAAAAAAAATGAAAATAAGGAATTAGTGGTTGTTGTAGTAATGAAAAACTTATATTCTGAATTTAAAAATAACTTTGTTTGTGTGCAACTGCGATAATCCCTTTGTGACTAAACCTCATTAAACCTAAATACATCACTAAACATACTCGGAGGCTCCTTATTTTGTAAACTGATGTATTAAACCAAATTCAATGATAAACACCTGAACCAAGCGTTACCACAATTTAGTTATAGCTCAAGGGGTTTTGAATGGTTGTTCTTAACCACCATCAGCGTGTATTAAACTTTCAAATTCATACAATTTTATAGTATTTCATCCCAGAAAATATAAATAATAATTACTTTCGTTTTTATTGAGTAGATACAAATACAATACGGTGATGACGATAATTTATCCATACTTGCATAGATCGTATGGGGTAATAATCTCTTATTTTACAACTTGTTTTCAGAAGCAAAACGTGTAAAACTGTCTTTAACACATAATGTTATAGATAGTTTTATATTTTTAGACCCAAAAGTAGTTGAAATGTTGTTTTTAGTGGAAAATCAATCAAAAACAACCACAAACTATTGTTTATGAAAGGTGTCGGCACCTGTATATGTATTACAATAATTCAATGGCCCTTTCACCTTTACCGCAATTCTAGCGGAACTTAAATACGTGTGATAAGGTTTTTAATAAAATGGTAAATAAATCAATTCCATCCAATTAATTTTGCTCTAATTCAAGAAACATAATATTCTTGCAAAATGTATTCTTACTCGGTAGGTGGCAGTTGTTATTAATTAGCAATGAAGTAGGAAATCCTCGTTTTCAGGGAGGTTGAATATGTTGAATTTGGACACTTAATTTACTTGCAATTCCTAGTCGAAATATTCTTATTGAATAGATACTGATTTGTCATTGCTTCGGGTTGTATAATTTGAGTTCAATGAGAAAATATTTACACATATTGGTCTTCTCGTGAGGCACCTGCTGCAATTGTCCGGGCAGTGTTCAGAAATATATTAATCTTGAGGCGAGACAGGATAGTTCAAATAACAACTTTCTTGGTAAATTTAAAACATAGGAGAGATTTTTCATTTTTTTATGTTCAAACAAACGATCATACTGGCTAGCACAATCACGTTCTTTATATGTTGTATTATTTCCTCGTGCGGTAAGCAGGTGTGTTCTGTATCGCTCAGGTTTTCTGAATGAACATAAGAATCCAAACAGTGTGTATCCAAACCTGGCCATGAGGAAAAAAGTTTTAGCTACTTTTATCTAGATACCCAAGTTATCTAGATACCGCAGTAACCCACACACAAGTTTTTATAATAAGGAACCTTAAGAGAGTCGGAATTCGACAGGTATATTGTTCAAAGCATGTAATCATGATGAGATGAAGGCATATGGATAACCCTTGACCCGAAATTTGTTTTATTATGCATATATTCTAATTTTTGTAGAACTATAGGGACTCGTACGCGACCCCTTGTGGTATTAAGCAATACACACCCTGACCTTCTTATATATCAAGGAAATCGTGCGATATAGCACATAAGAATAATCATATCTCAATAAAAAAAAATGTTTGAACATCGCGGATGTAAATATGACAGAATACAAGTGTGACGTGAACATCATAACCGTGTCGCAATATGCATCACTATCAATACCAGTTCATTCACCTCCAATTAAAGTTAACTCTCTTTCATTCGCCTACCATGCGAATGAATCATCGACCTCATTAAAATTACCTTTTTCTTTCGTTTTATGATCAATATAAGAGGCTAATTTGGAAAAAAATCGTCAGTTTTCTAATAATTTGAATGCGAAGTTCTTTCCGTTTGTTAAGCGATATGTAATAGGATATGACAGTTTTGTAAGTTTTCCTGTTATAATCGGATATCTAATTTTGACTTGATATCTAATTTAGACGGATTCGTATTTGGAATATATAAAATATTATAGAGATACCCCTAGTGCATTATTTGTCGTTTTCGAAGCTAACTTTTCAGGACTCAACTACTTTTAGGAAGATACCCTTTTGATACTTAGTCATTTTTTAAGACATTTACTCTTTGGACGTAGTCATTAACGAGATCTCAGGCCTAATTCGTTCCCATAAAGCGGCCCCAGTCAACTTATCCCCGGGTACACATCTGGTTATCACTTGAGGTTCCTAGTTGGTTTTGAACAGACATTTCCGGGGCCTCAGACCGTTAGCCATTCCCTTTAGGCGGCCCCCAGTCAACTTATCCCCGGGTACTTTCTGTTTGTCACTCGAGGTTCCTAGTTGGACATCATCACAATACATAGACACTCTTCGACCATCTAGGCTTCAGGATGTAACGGGTGTCAAGTTACCTTATTAATTAGCCTAAGGTCACACTACCCGGCTACCTTCTGATTAACTAACTTAAGATTAATTTAGTCTCTTTTTCTTGATGTCCCTCGACTTTGAAATTGTGAGTTAAAATTACCATTATATGAGTACCTACAGGATATATAGCTAGATAAATATATAATACACGTTAAAACTCTTGAGCCTTGGACTGAGTAACTGAATGTGGGAGCTAAACTCCTCGCCAGTACAGAGTAGTGGTTTCGCGTGACCTTGGTCACGCCTTTCCTTCGCTATTCAAGTTCAACATGCTCGCAAGCCGGAATGGTCGCGCCATACTTCCATGCATAATTGCCCTCTATGGCTTTTATGTGAATCCGATGGTAAATATGATACATTATTCAAAAAATAATAATAATCTTCCCAAAATCAATAAAGGAAAAACACTGAACAAGGACAGCCAGGAGCAATATAAATAGTATATAAATGGATTGGGAAGACTGGTTAAAAACAAAAAATGGCAAAGTTAAAATTTTAACTAAGTTTCAAGAGAGGAAAGATTTCATCATTTCATCTACAATGTTCATTTATTAAGAAGCTGATTTGTATAGTCCTATCTTTTTTGTTCTTATTTTATCTCATTCACAGCCTCCTTTCTAACTTGTTATTGTCTCCTTCCGGTTTCATTTCCGGTTCATTATTAAAAATGTTTGTCTTAAATTCATTGGTGTGGATAATTTATCTTTATGGCATTATCATATAATTTATGTCCATTTTTTAATTGAAGAAAGTCACCCTAACATCGAGGTAACTTTCAACATTGTTCAAAGTCGCCCCAGTTGACTGTACTTTGCTCATATGTTGTTCATATCGGGACATTGTCATTGTGTAAGTGTTTTTTATATTCATTTCTGAAAACAAATTTGCACATTTATGCATCAAAAATTGGTTTTGCCTTGAAACTTCAAAATAAGTTTTTAATTGACATTCTATTTCCATCATCGTCAGAGGCTATATAATTTTATGTGGATTGAATTAGCAATCAGACTGAATGCATGCCCGCCTGCTCCCCTTCAAACAACTAAAAACTGTATAAAGATATGATATAATATGTATACAGTATAAAGATTTGAATTCTCTTTTCTTTGACTTCATATGCGGAAATCTATATGTTCCTCCAAATGTGTATGCCTGTATTCGTCTATTCATCTGTGAGGAGGTCATTTATTAAAAAAATAAGAATATATGACATTTTCTATTTGCGACACCCAGAGACATTTGACAACACAGTATAACGTGCCACAACAAACAGTAAGTAAAAGTAAAAAAAATCGCAGTAAAAGTTTACTTTTTTGGATAAAATTAAGTTTAAAAAATAATAAAAGATTACTAATTAACAAATGGAATTATTGGTGAAGCAAGGTCAAATATGATACATTGCATTCCAAATTTAAAATTGAATAATAATGAAACCTGATATATTTAAATAAATTTAGATTTTGCCTAATATTTTAAAAATGAGCTGGAGTACTAATGAAACTTCATCACTTATAAGTGTATTGTCGACCTGGAATATTCGGCCCAACTGCGAATTTAACATCTCCTTCCATGGAGCAAGGAGCTTGAATTGACTTGGAACTCCAAAGGCAACTCAGGCAAGTTAACATCACAATTTTTGTTATTGATGTGTGCCTTACAGATAATCAAACTGTAGCTGTTTTTCCGGATGAAAGGAATGCAAATTCTATTTAAATCAACTAAATCAACATTTAATAATTTTGAATATTTTTTTCACCTCATTCTATTGTTTTAAATTTTTATTTTTGGTAAATTATTTCTTTGACTTGCTGTTATTGTGGAGAAACTTCTATCGTTCCGTTTCATTAAAATAAATACAAAAATTTTTAATTATAGTTTTTCAAATTGTTAAAAGTATATTTTCGAAAATAATTTCACTTTTACAATATCCCAAAATTGACCTTGCTGAGGAAGCTGGATATTTTATAATGACTGTAAAGATATAATGGTGAAAATGTTGACAAAGATACCAATATCAGAAAGAGCTTATTGCAATAACTGTACTTGATACAAATTTATTTCTCCAGTGTTATAGGTAATATCTAAATCCTTTTATTTTTTGATCAGATTGTGCCTACATCGAAGAAAAAAATAAGGAAATATGATCTGGGACGTCGAATGACTTTGAATATATGTATTTACAGGGCTGCAAAACAAATCAAAAATATACCTTTCGCACCTTATTGGCAAATATAAAGACACAAGAAAAAACGAGAGAATGGAAAATGAAAATAGTAGGACCCCTTATTACGAGCAGATAGATACCGTGCTAGGAACAAGGGCCTGCATTAACCTGTATTTAATTGGGTTGGAGGAAGAAGGTACAATTTTTAAAATCCAATATTACAAAAATTCAAGGATGAGGAGGAGGAGGAGGAGGAGGACGAGGAGGAAGAGGAGGAGGGGAGGAGGAGAAGGAGGATGAGGAGGAGGAGGAGGAAGAGGATGATGAGAACGAGGAGGAGGAGTGCTCATTATTTCTAATAATCAAAATTAATACACGAAAGCATTATTAGTTATTGTAAAAGTATGCCTATTTGTTCAGGCCGTCAATTTAGAAAGACGAAAATGAAGTAATCCCTTTCACTATTAAGAAAGATAAGATGAGATATTGAGGAAAATAGAGGCACACATGAATAAAAAATAATGTGATGTTTAGTTGCCTGATTACACCTTTGGAGTTCAAAGTCAATTCCAGCTTCTTGTACCTTGGAATGAGCGGTTCATTTCGCAGTTGGGCCTGAATAGTCACTTATAAGTGATGAAATTTCATAAGTACTCCAGCTCATTTTTTTTGAAAATACTAGCCAAAATATAAATTTATTTAAATATAGCGGTTTTCATTATTATTCAAGTTTAAATTTCTGATTTAATTTATCATATTTACCCTTGCTTCACCAAAAATTCCATTAGAAAATTTGTAATCTTTTATTAATATTCAACTTTATTTGATCCAGAAAAGTATACTCTTAATGAGAATTTTTTGACTTTTCCACTTCTATTTGTTGTGAAACTTCACAGTGTGTTGCCAAATGTCTCTAGGTGTCGCAAATAGAAGTACAAAATATGTAGAAAAGCGTTTAATGAGACATGCAAAGAGAAAAATCATCTTCGTAGTATGAAAACGAACTAAGGCGACCAATTCAAACATCTCTAAATCTAAAACCAGAAATGAAATGGGAAATGAAACAATAGATTAGACGCTAGACTTCGACCTGCCACTACCAACATAGAACATGCATCTTGAGACTCTGGTAAAAAATCTCGAGCCCAAAAATCCCATTCGCAAACAAGAATATGACCAGCATTATGCATTAATAAATTCAAACCCTCTGGAAGTAATAATTGCAAGTGTGACAGTTGACAAAGTGACACCAATAACAGAAAACTCCTATAAAAGTAAAATACAAAATTTTGTTTTCATTTGTGGCCCGCGATTTGTAGGCGATGTGTATTGCTGAAGTGGCCAGGAATGTCAAATAAGTTGGACCACCCTGCTTTAGCATATACTTATTGTTGTAACATGAACAACTTCGGCCATCTTTTGCAATCCAACTATTCCTCTTTTATCACTAAATAAAACCATGTTTTTCACTTATACAGGTCTTCACAGTCACCTAGTGGTGATGGAAATGATGAGATGCTGCTTCATCTGATCACTTGTTGAATGACATTGCTCTTAGGAGTTGAAGAGATGAGGACTGGGTAAGACATTTAAGTCTTAGCTAAGAATCTTTTTTTGAAAAGACACTTAGATAGGATCATTTGAGAATGGGAACGACCTAAACCACAAGGCAAACTCATGTAAGATTTTCCACCATATGAATCATGGGAAATACGTTAAACTGCCCTAAATGTTCATAGCTGGACGTTAAGACGTTAAACTATCCTCAATGTCCTGTGTAAGACATTAAGACCCTAAATTGCCCTCACTGCCTTGCCTAGGGTGTACAACAATTACAATTGTATCCTGAAATTTGTGTATAAAAGTTACCAGTGTATCACCAGTGAAAATGAAAGTTACCATATGTCAACTTATTATAGCTAGATATCACTTGAAATCAGATAAAAATGACTCCTGTGAAATGTGCAACATATATAATTGAATAGAGGTGTAATTCACAACGAATGCCAATAAACAGAGGTTTCTATACTTTGGCAGTTGCCGATACACTTTTTGACAATACAATTTTAGGTGACACATTATTTCAAATTGTACATAAAGCATATAATATGTGTGTGTGTGTGTTGTGTGACACATGTTTTTTAAATAATGTATGATATTTACCCTCGATTCAAAGGAAAGCCGTATCGGACTTATACATGACGCACGATGCTTGACGTCTGATAGCATTGAGGAAAGGAAAAGATTCCTTCAAATTTTTTCCTCCTCGTAAAAAATATATGAAAACACCTGAGGAAGTTCGAAATTAAGTTCATAAGCGAGATTTGATTTCGATCAAATATCATTGTTATGGGTTAAGAATTTTTAGACTGAAAACGATGATTGAAACTTGAATAATAAAATATGGATCGCATATTGAATTTACAGACTTGTCGTGTCCTTTTATTGAAAATAAAATATATTCTTTATATGCTGAAATTTGAATGCCGCTCTAGCTCTTATGTCTGAATTAATCCAAAAAATATTACATTATATATATATATATATATATATATATATATATATATGACCTGTCTGTTTTCAAAAGAACTTAATTTTTTTTAAGATTCATTTTTTTTATTTTCCATCATTTTGTTTGTTTCAGAAAGCAATTCTCAAGAAAGTTCTTCTTAGCATTTCTTTCGCCTCCAAAGACCTCTCCCTCAGCTCTAGTAATCTATGCCAACTTTCTCTCCCCTTCTCTCCAATGTCTATCTCCCCCCGCCTTGCTCCATCTATTTTCCTCTCTCTTAAGAGTGAAAGGGATGACTCCCTTTTCGACTTTCTAAATTGACGGCCTGAACAAATAGGCATACTTTACAATAGCAATTATATCTATTGCCTTCAAACAAATTATGCTTTCATGTATTCATTTTGATTATTAGAAATAATGAGCACTCCTCCTACTCCCCGTCCTAGTCCCCGTCTCCGTCTCCGTCCCACTCATTCTCACGCATGAATTTCTAACTTATAATACTAGTGGAATTAAATTTATATCAACTACAGTTATAGAAATAAACTCTTTCTGATATTTGTATCTTTGTCAACATTTTCACCTTCCTCACCAGGGTCAATTTTAGGATATTGGAAACGTGAAATTATTATCCAAAATATACATTTAACATTTTGAAAAACTTGAATTGACAGGCGACATCATGAAAATTGATTTCAACTGCAGGAAGGTAAAATACAGAAATTTTAGATATTTAAATTGTTTTAATGTAAAAAGTTCTGATATGTACATTGAAAATGCACCCTCATTTATAATTGAGGTGATTATTACTATTTTTTTAATTATCTTGAAATCAAATATAAAATTCTGACAATATGAAAATAGTTGTAATCGTAATAATACTAATGATAAAAAATGAGCTGTAAGACATCTTAACACAAGACTATGCTGCAAAATACTATAGGACTATAACTGCTATGATAATCATTAGAATATTTATAGATCAAATGGTCGACGCATTGATGTGGGCAAAGGCACCGCATGTGTCATCACACAAGAGGTGATTAAGGCAATTGTGTCGAATCTTCGGAGAAGGTATGTGCGGTGGCCAACGCAGCTGAAAATGTTCCAGGATTTGGATTTCTGGCAAAATTTCAATATTTTTCACAAAACAATGTTTAATGACAAAAATAAATAATTAAGTAACTCACGGACTGAATATACATGATCGTGTATGTAAGTGATATAATCAATTTATGTCAAAACTGCAGTAAAATGAAGGAATTTACAATACACGGAAATTAGGGAAAATGCATTGTTTACAATGTCCACCGATTAAAATATTCACGACATTCCTTATCACGTTAAAAAAGTAATGATCAGGTAAAGGTTGCATTTTCAACTTAGTTCGATTACAATTGTATCAATGCTAGATTAAGTTGTTAATTCAGAATACATGTTTATTTTGGCCACTTCACAAAAATGTGATGAACAATATCTTGTGAAGAAGTAAATATGTCGATAAAGTTTATTTTTCAAACTTGTAAACGACTCAATCATATTGATCTTCATTTTTAAGCAATTAGCAAAGCATCACCGCAAAAGAGGTTTAGAACCATTTATGTAGATTACATACTCAGTATGTCGGTTAAGGCGTAGGATTTTGTGGTCCTTCACATGTTTTTTCACATTCCTTCTCCGTAATGAAGTTGTTTCCATTTGGCTCACATCCTCCCCACATGAACAGGGTGCATTGCTACATATTACCGTTAAAATAATACCGAGGCTTGGAAAAAGGCCCAGTTACTTTAGGTTGGTGGCAGAAATCAAGGCATTTTTTTCGCAAGATTCCTTCGAAATAAAGTTGTTTCCATTTGGTGAGCATTCTCCCCAGATAAACTTTTCACATCTTCCAGTTTCTTGATTATAGTAATAACGGGGGACAGATTTCAGGCAAGGACCTCCCTTCTTTGGTTGCAGGCACGGGTTAGTACATTTCTCTTCACACATTTCTTTTGTTGAGAATCGATTGTCGTTTCCTCCACAACCACCATAGATGAAATTCATGCATTGGTTTCTCTCGTGGTCGTAATAATAGATTGATATATTGGAAAGGCAATTTCCAGATTCCTTTGGCTGAAGGCAAATGTCTGTACATCTTTCCTCACAGACTAATTTTCGTGCAAAGTTATTAGCATTTCCCTTACATCCTCCGTAGGTAAATTTTTCACATCGTTTCGAAGTAGCGTTGTGAAAGTATTGAGTAAAATTACCCGAGCATGGTCCTTCTACACGGGGGAGACCACATGTTTATGTACAACGATCTTCGCACGCCAACTTTGTGATGAAGTTATTTTCATTGCCATGGCAACCACTATAAAGGAAACGTTTACAAGTCTGTGAATATTTGTTGTAGTAGTATCGAGGAATGTATGCTCTGCAAGGGCCAGGATATCTGGGTTGG
>JAUELA010007544.1:0-12056 GCA_031471845.1 Boltenia villosa | reverse complement strand
TAAGTACTTTACATCTGATAAAATCGAGTGCAAACAAGCGAAATACTGTGACTAACTGTAGGTAAGAAATCAATCTAATCTAATGTCAATACTGAAAATGACAAATTATTGCTGAATCATTGATATCATTAATGCTGAAATTTTGCACTTTTTTGGATATCGCTTTTATGTTGACTGGAATCAACATTTTAAAATTGAAGGGACAAAGTTTTATAATAAAACCTATGGGGTCTACATATAATAGACAAATCCGAATCGTTTTCATTCCATTGTTTATTTTTAAAAAATGTCGTTTTTTATCAACGGATCCGACCAAATGGCACGGTGGTTCAGATGCATTGAAGAATAATGCAAGAACAAAGAAAACCCGGTGTAAGGGGCCACCTTCAAGACAAGATATTTTTTAACACCCAAAAAAGCTAAAACTATGCGAAATATAGTACAAACAATCTTCAGATTTAATAGGCTTGCCATCAAACCAGGAATATTCTACTGGCACTCTCAAGCCATGCGTTCATTTGTACTTGCGCGCATATCTTGATTAACTGAAGTCTTTCCTGCGTCAATTACAATATTTTATTAAGCGTTTCGACTCATACAAATCTGACTTTCTCTAAACGTAATTACGTGTTGCGTCAGGATTAGCCAGAGAATCTCTTGTATATTGGAGTAAACTATGGAATCATATACGAATCATACTAGGTTTAACTTAGGATTACCCATGGCCTAACCAAGTGTCTTGACGTAAATAATCATATACGAATCATACTAGGTTTAACTTAGGATTATCCATGGTTCAACCAAGTGTCTTGATTTGAATATGTTGAGATGTCGCGATGGCTGCATTTGTTTTAGAGATTTATGTTCTCCTGTTCTGTCTTGAAACATATATGAATCATATTTGGTATATCTTCGGACTATGCTTGTCTGAATTGACAAGGTTATTCCTCCATTATAGTGCACCATGCTTAATTAAAAGTTATTTTAGTCTTTACCAAGGCAAATAGATTAACCTGAAGGCGTGCAATAATTGAACAAAGGTCATTTGAACGCTGTGGGAGAGTTAAAAGCTATTTGACGTTTAGAATAACAATTTATAAAAAAGCAATCTGCTTTCAGTGTTTCACACTGACAGCCTAATAATTTAGACCGCTAAAGATGGTGGTTACAACGATGGTGTTGGGCACTTTAATGTAGCTTAAAAGGTACGGCCTTCAATAATTAAGTGCTAGTAGGTACTATAAACCGTACATGTGTCCGCCCCCGAGTGTCAAACCGTTTTCTGGACAATGAAAAGGCCCCTAAAGACCTGTAAAATCTCGTATTAGAAGCCTGAGAAGTGTTGCATAAAATCGATGGCAATAAATGAATAAAAGAATGAAGTATTTTGGAGAGATCCTAGAGTTTTGTTTGACAATTCGGTAAAACTGTATTAAAGTGTATTATTATCTTTCACATTGGAGGTTTATATCTAATTATTGCCGAGTCAAAAAAACGTATATAGCCTCTCTATGTCGTAAATTCGTAATCGAGATTTCATTACATACACGTACATGCGCAAAGAGACGCATTTCTCAAAGGTTAGCGCTGTACCCCTGAGCAAGATAAATATTCACAATGCTCTGACCAACTTCCACGCACTGCATACGCAAAATGACCTTGTTGGCTTCGAATTGCCCAAATATGACAATTTGTGACAGCAATATGACGTCATATACCGTGACGCCATAAAACCACGTAAAACATGGGCCTCAAAATCCCAAACCCGTTTCTACTGCTAATATACCATTCGATTTGCATTTTTCTATGCCGAAGCAGCGAAACGAATCAAAATATCGATAATCAGATCCGGGTTGAGCGACCACTTCACTTACTACAAGTATGTCTGTGTTTTTTTTAGAATTGCTAATTCTAGTATGTTTATATTCTACTTCCTGCGTGGGATATGAGCCATATATTGATTGCATGAGAAGAAAAGAAATAAATCATTCAAGTACAAGGAAAAGGATACTTATTAAGGTAAGAATAATATCATTAGAGAAGGGTGGTCCAACTACACGACGCGAGTCACTTCTGGCCCGCCGAGTGATTTTTAATTGCTTGTTAGGGCTCATAATGATATATTAATCTATTGAATTTTTTTCTAGAAAAGGAATGAACGACTTCGTTATATTTTTTAATAATATTGCAGTATAAAAACAATACCCAATACGACAGATTTAACATCGTAAAGCTAAAAACCTCTCAAACCAGAAATCAAATTGGAGCTTGTCTTCGACCTGCCACTACTAGCATAGAAAACCATATTGAGACTCTGGTAAAAAAATTCACGACCCCAGACATTCACCCCATTAGCAGACAAGAATATGACCAGCATTACATATGGACAATTCAAAGCCCCTGAAACGTATGATAGCAAGAGATTGGTTGAAAAAGTGACACCAATCATGAAAAAATATATAAAAGTAAGATACAAAACTCAGTCTTCATTTGTGGCCCGTGACTTGTATGTTTAATGCGGAAGTGGCCCGCAATGTCAAAGAAGTTATATCACCCTGCATTGGAGCATTCACTATTCTCCGTCAGACGATGTAGCAATACTTCAGTTAATATTTAGGGGCGGAATTGATGAAGAAAAGGGGGCGGGGTCGCATATTCGTCCCCTGGGTCCTTCTTGCCTCTCTTTAGTAGACTAACAACGTTCCACAGCATTAATTATTGATGTTAGTCGGCAAAAATAAAAAATAAAATAAAATAAACTTTTCAACAGGGACAAGAAGTTAATACTGCGGTGAAAGAAGAGATTAAATCCGGCAGAAAAGATGAATATCTCCGTATTCGATAACGCGTAAGAAATTTTATTGTGAATCATAGAACAACTAAGATTTATTTAAATTTACGGGATAATATATTTGATACGGGATAATGGACCAATAACAAATATTGCTCGTGTACCAAGGGCAGATGAATATTTTTGTCCATTGTGAAAATAATTTGTAGTTTTTCACTTTGAATGCACCTATTAATAATAAAATGCATTTTTCAAATTTCGTGAAAAATAGCGAGGGTTCTTCCAGCTTAAATTAGCCCAGGTCCACGCCAAGTCTAAGTCCGGTACTGACCAAGTCTGATTACAATGTAACCTTTAAAGACTATTATTGAGGTATCAATGACTTTACTGACTCTTCATTTCATACAGAACTGAATTCAATCATTCCTATTCCGGTGTTCCCGCGTCTGTGACGTTGATTGCTGTCATCAATTCTCTCGTCACAATGGTCGGTTTGATCGGCAACGCGGTTGTCATCTTCGTGCTGGTGCTTGCAAGAGACAGACAGGTAGGAGTCATTTATTTTACGAAGAAAAAAATAATTAAAAATTAAATCGCGGAGGTAGAGGGAGGAACCCTCATTAAATTTGTATGTTGGGGGCATAAGTACATGTCTATGTCGCCTAGAATCTTTTCTTAAAACTAGAATTCCTGGAAAGCCTCAACACAAACACTTTAGCCCATTTTCATCCTAATATATTTCGGAAATCACTGCAAATTTGCACTTCCGGCGGTCCTTGTATCTACAGGGTTATGGGTTGGAGAACTGAGAGATAAATGGGGAATCAGAGGAGAGATAGACAAAAGGTTTATGGTTAGGTGAAGGTCTGTAGATAGTAGTAAAATACGTTGGAATATCGTTAAAAGGGTAATTATAGTCTTACTTTACATTGTATATGTATATATGATGCTATAAAAGTGATGAATCACATAGATTGTTGGTGCTACATACCGTGAGGTCTACCTTGGTATCTGTGGTCTGCTGCACCATACATTGTGGCTGTCAAGAGGTTGACTGTTTTAAGAACCAATAATATCAAGTTAGGGTCAAAGTTTAAATATGTCATGCATGACATATATATATACTTCTGTGATTGAACATCTTGTCTGCTTATATGATGGTGATGATGTTTATATGATGATGATTGATAACTCTGTGTTAGCTCTCTGTCATGTTAGCTCTGTAAATCAACAGCCCGGTACTGTTACAGTTAGCTATAACATTGAAATCAAAAACGCGTGTCTGCAGTTTTTCTGTCCTAAGTCCTATCGAGAAAACATATCCCTTTGGGTTTGAAGGAGTTGAAATAATTGTACAGTGAGGCAAACAACCAACCAGCGGTAATGATGAGACACGGTTTTCTACAATGAAATGAAGTAAATCATTCAAATTAAATACGAAACAAAGACCCTTTTCAGACAAATAAAATCCTATCAAAACCAGAAAACAACAATAAATTAATGTACACAATTAACTTCCAATCTTACCGATTTGTTTCAATACCCGGGTTTCCCAAAACATTCGACCCGACATCACATCACAAGATTAACCAATACAACGAAACTTAAACTGTAAATCACCGCCACATCTACGTGTAATCATTGAACCATGACTTATTACGTCATAAGTATATAGCACGACATTCCAACCGTAACAATTGTAATAGTTACAATACGTTAAACCATATATGACCTGCACTCTAAATTTCCCGGTAGGTCGCGCTATAGTGGACCGTTTTCTCCTTTTTTTTTGTGAAAGATGCGATTTCATTCGTCCAGCTGGGCGGAAGTTGAATCACAATATGGTTGCAACACTGTCGCCACACACACACAATGACGAGGCAATTAGCTTGTTTTTTGTATTTTCGGTGTTCTCGAACTCTGACCGTCAGAGGTCACGACCTTTTGGTCGATAGAAACTGAACTAGGCAGTGTGACGAATGGATTATCTAATTCTGCACAGAACATCAATTTTCAAGGCTATTTACATCCCCGCTGGAGCTTAAATCGATAACGTGGACTATATGTATTCTAACGCAATTTAGTTTGATTTTTCTTGATAATTTAGTTAAAGGTGAATCGCATGTCCACCAACTCTGGGGGCGAGAAATAAAAACCGCACGAAGACAAGAAAAATCGTATAGACAAATATGTCCATATTACATATGAGAGCGATGGCAAAAGATTTCTAGGATGCAATATGCAAAGAAAGAACAAATGAAAATGGAGTGGTTTTGAATATAAAATATAGCGTTTGATTTTTTATTGACGTTTTATTAAACTCGAAGTGTAATATAATCTTTTTACTTCTTAATTTTATATATTTAAATATTTATAATGCTAAAATGCTAAAAAAAAAGTACGAACCTCCACCTAAATAGCCGTGGCGCTAGAGAGCGTGTTTAGGTCAAAATGGGGGTTGAATCCAGAGCTGGACGATGAAACTTGCTTTGCTGATTTCACTAATCGCTTTTTTTTACCCTCACGAACTCTTGTAACTATTCTCGCCCAACACAAACTACACACTTCAGATTAAAATAGTATGTCTTGCAACCTCTGAATTACATCCTTCAATATAAGATCAAAAAGAGGCATAAAAACACGTATAAAATACGGGTAAAGCGTAGTTGAGTAGTGTAATAGCTTTTATAATTGTTTGTCAGGAATAGTTTGGGAGGTGTTGTACCCATCAGTTGCAATTGTCGTTTAGGCTATGTGTGAATTTTGTCGGAGCCACTGGAAACCTATGTACCTTGTTCAAGAGCACCATAGTTGTGGATCAGTAGCGTGAGCGACAAGGATGCTCAAACAAGAATTACAATTTAGTAAATAATATACCGCATGGTCTTGTTTGTACATAGCTAAAAGAGTTTTATTTCATAAGCTTTCTCCGATCAGGTCCGCGACGACTACACAAGGGGTCCGTGACATCAGCCCGGCAACCTTACCTTTTTGTTATCTGTAAATGAGACTCGCATGTGTGCCGATTTAACCCAGCATAAACCTCGTTTGACGCAACGTTGTAATCGCGCTTAGCCGTTACGTTAGATTCGCGAGGCCTAAATCGTTTTTGCACCCCTCAATTAGGGTTCGAGAAAAACAGATTTACAAATGGGTGTCCAGAAATAGCCCAAAAAGTTTGGGAACCCCAGCTCTAGATCATAATATCTAGCTTCTTCAGACGAAGCGATATCAAATAACTTAATAACAAGAACGATATACGTATTTTTTCTCTTTGGCTAAAATATTGCTACTTTACTCAAAATATCCTATTGACACCAAAATTTATACATGCATGCAACCAAAAGTGAAGAAAAGTGCATTCGAAGTGAATAAAGCGTAAAATTAATAGATGTCGACATGCCATTCTGGGTAAAGTGAGAGTTCATTAAGAAAGTAGTTCTTCGGTTTCCAATTACATTAGCGAAACGAGTTTCCCAAAATCGTTCTTATCAGATCTCTATTCATTGATATGTGGGGTCCATGAAAAAGTATGCCAAGACCTAAAGAAAGATTGATTATTGAGGAACAGCTTTAAATGTCAGAGGAAATGTTTTGGTGAATTCATCCTCTTTCAGGCATCATCAATCTTCATTACCGTTCTTTTGAACCATGTAAAGTGCGCAGTCGGTCAACCTAAAAAAATGCCATTTCCGAGATCGCTGTTTGAGATTCAAACTCACAATTAGTTCTCTATACCGGAGATCCACAATTATTTGAATGACATCACTTTATCATGGTACTTCGCAATTTTCAAATCGCAAATTTTTCGAATCAGAATCGGTATTACGAATCGAGTCAAATTTATGTGGAGTATATATATTGTACAGCTAATTAAGATACATCCGAAACCATGGTGCAAAAATATGCGCGGTTGTTAGATTTAGGATTGTAATGTGTATTGTGTTATTATGGCTGTTCTACGCTGGCTTTAACATCGACAGCTTTATGCCGTAGTTCTTTTAAACGCTAGTCCAATGATATAGAGTCGGTACTCTGCAAAGGGCTTCTTAACCCATTTGGACCAACGACTTCCCTTTGTTCCTCCGGTACTAACAAAGATACCCTATGATTCATTGAGTTAAAAGAAAAATAAATTTAATTTAAACCACATAAAAAAAGCAATTCAATTCCCCCGAATTAATATAACTCGTTTGATAAAATATTAAGTCAAAAACAAAACATAGTAAGACACAATTCTTGATAAACATATCATCATATAGGCCTACATATGGAGTTACCATATTATCATCACGCCAAAAGAGGACGGTCTATACAATACCACTGGACATTCCCACCAATCTTTAAACCATTATTTCGCAAAAACAATAGCGATGGGAAATTTTTTGTGTTAAAATCCTTCGGTGAATTTCCGAAATTATGCAGTTTTGAGATTTGGGTGACCAAGGTGTCACGGATAGTCTAGTATATTTTAATTCCTGATAAATATATAATAGTAAGTAATATGAAAAGCAAAAAGGAGGTCTTTTTGGCATTTTTGAGTTACCTCGGAGGACATTTCATTTTTCTTGTAAAAAGAGGACATGTCCTCCAAAAAGAGGTCATATGGTAGCCCTACCTACACATGAACACACTCTTATTAATAATACCACTGATCTAGACATTTTTCATACAAAACTGGAATTCGCAAAAAAATGATATATATATATGACGTCACAGGTGACGTAATTGAAATACGCAGATGAGGAGTGGGTTGAAACTGCAGACTAGAAAACCATGCTTAGATATCTCCGATCTAATTGATGTATGTCCTATTGAGCTTATAGTGCTTGGAGACGAATATTCGTGGATTTGAGATATTTTATCTAATGAGCGCCAATGTGTCTTTCCTTCCACTGAGCAGCATATCGAATCAGACACGTTATTACGTTTTGGATATAAATAATGTGATTAAAATCAGGCATTGAATGATAGGAGACAATGTAGGGCAAGAGGCAAACTAGTCACCAGACCTTCTTCCCAGGAGAATACAGGCTTTGAATCATGACGTGCTCGTCTACAAAAATAAGGGAATTCGATTTCATTTTGGAGTAAATCACATTAATGTGAGAGATTTATACGAGGCTTTGGCCATAGAAGAAATACATTTTCTCCGTGTTTTTGCATTTTTTGTTGCTCCAGACTGCACTTCGCTCAAAATTTACTTCGCTCAAAATACACTCGCTCAAACGTCTATTCGCTAAAATATTTCCTTTTGTGTCACGTTACTTTTTCGTAAACTTGTTTCCAAACTTCTATACATCAGTGTATTTCACATTGTAATACTGCTGATATTTTTAATCCTACCAGCAAAGTATATTTTGTAGAACCCCGGAGTTCCACGAAGCACAGTTTGGGAACCTCCGCTGTAGATCATTCTGTCTACTCCAGGGGTTCCCATACCCCAATCGCTTTAGCCTATCACGTACCCCTAATCGACCACCGATGAAACAAACACACAAACACACACACACACAGAGACATCACATCATCAGTTCTCAATATTTCGTTTTATTCAACACGTTACTCTTTCATAAACTTGTTTCCAAACTTTCCATCTTTTTGATCTGGTACTTACGATCCAAGTCTGCTATGTATGTATTTCGTATATCAGGATGGTCCAACTACGGTCCCGCGGGCCACGTATGGCACGACGAGTGATTTTAATGGCCCGTTAGCGCTCATAATGATCTAATGTATTTTTTTTTTCTAGAAAAAATGAGCGATTTCGATATTTTAAAAAATAATACTGCAGTTTTAAAAACAATAGCCAATGCTACTGTTTAAACATCTCAAAGCTAAAACAGCATGAAATTTAAAACCAGAAATCAAATGCGAAATGAAACACTAGACTACGGGCTTGTCTTCGACATGCCACTACCGACATAGAAATCAATATTGAGACTCTGGTCTCGACCCCAGACATCTTATTAGCAGACAAGAATATGACCAGCAATATGTATGAATAAATTCAAAGCCCTTGAACCTAATGAGTGCAAGAGAGTATTGTTTGAAAATGGACACCTAGCATGAAAAATAAATTATAAAAGCAAGATACAAAATTTAGTTTTCATTTGTGGACCGTGACTTGTATGTTTAATGCTGAAGTGACCAGCAATGTCAAGGAAGTTGGACCACAATGCCGTAAATCTTTTTTTTATTCCGTTTAAGACGGAGTTCCCATGCTTGAATCTCTTTAGCCTATTACATACCCCTAATCGACCAATAGTGACACACACACACACAGACAGATTACCTCATCAGTTCTTAATATTCCGTCTTATTCCTTAAGAATTAAAAAAAATAGCATTTCCTTAATTCAGTTTTTATACCTCTTTGACTCCTAAATTTTGTAGCACCTCTATTTGCACATGTCCCACTCTGGGGGACTAACGACAATTTTAGATCCCCTGATTTAGGTTCCATAGCATTTCCTTATCTATAGGTTGACATCAACGAGCCAAAGCATGTACCAAGGACTAGCAATAAAATGACAGAATTGAAGCGAAGTTAGTGAATAACTCTATTATGTGTGAAGTATCCACCGTTGAAATTCGATTATACATCGGGATTTGTGCGAGCAGGAGTTGATTTTGAATGAAGAAGGACAAGTGATTTAATTGAGGTAATGCTAAAGGGATTACCCGACTTATATGAATTTTCATTGAAAGGTCAGACTTCGCTTTAGAGCAGTTTCCAACCTTTTCACCACCGCAAGGACCCCTTCTTAAAACTAAATTTTCCGCCGACTACCGGCAAAATTCTGTCTAACTACCAAGACGATTTTGTTGACTTGCTTGCAAAAAAAAAAGACGAATTCAACTCCCGATGGAAAGATATAGGTTACTGATTAGGCAATTAAGTAATTGTTTCGATTATCAAAAATGGCTTTCCTATTACTTGCGTTGCACTCCACATTATAATTTCATATTAGTTGATTGATTCGTGAAAAAAGTTTGGGAAGCACAGGCCTATGACTAGTAGCTGGTCCAGGGGGTCATATTTCCTCCCAGAAATGAAATAAAACTAAATAATTCTGGAGTATCCAAATAACAAACATTTTAATTGAATTTGAATTTTGATAAAATGCGAAATTCAAGAGTCAAATATATAGTTTTGGACAATTTAGTTAAATTTTCCCAAACCTGCAGAAACATTCTCTTTGTGTCAATAGCAACCTATTAAAATAAGCATTTACGACATAATGATAGCTTTTTGTTTGGTCGTAGCCCAAGGATATCACAATATAACCGATTAGAGCATTTATTCTATTTAGAGCTACTTGATTATAGAGGTTGTTCAGTTCATTCTAGTAATCTAGTCGTAATTCGTAACTTTCTTGTAATATCAGTACTTTTCGTCGAAACCATGACACGGCCATAAACTCTTCGTTGAGTTTATATTTTACTATTTCGCCAAGTTTTATTTGAACCGCAAATTAACGAAATTGTTGGCGCTTTATTAAGCGTACTTGGCAACCTTTGGAGGTGAAGAAACGTAAAATAACTACAAAAAATTGTGTAATAACTGAAAACCGCAAAGAAATGTATGATGTATATAACATATGCGATCAAAGACAATAAATATGGAACAACGTCAACAAAATCGAATTTGTGTTGAAAAAATACACCCCCACTCTCTAGTCTTTGAAGGGGCAAACCTAATTTATGGATTTACGGAATTTGTTTCATTTTATTACAAATTAATATTAGTAAATTCAGTATTAGTTAGGGGGGAGGGTTAGGGTAGGCTTAGGTTATAGATATTTAGATATTGAATCAGTCTGTCGGTCCGTAACTTACGGAATCCGTAAAAATCGTTCCGCGAATCCGTAAATTAGTGAGCAAAATCCGTAAATCCGTCCATCCGTAACTCCGTAAATTATAATTGCCCCTTTGAAGATTATCGACCTTTTTAAGGTTTATATTGAAATACGTCAAAGCTGTGAAAGTGTATAAACCGCCGATAATGCAGTATAACATATGATAAGTCGCCCGGTATTATATACGGTAATCCTGAACTTATCATACATAATCCTGAATTGCGCCTAGTATGATTCATACATATATTTCAAGTACGATGTTATACTTGTCCTATCATTGCTTATGCAACCATACATTGGTGAGATTTATGTCAAAGTATTTTTTGGTCCAAATAAAGCAGACAATACAAAATGCTGAGTTAGGTCAAGTATAATTTATTTCAAGTACGCTTAAGTAGAATGTTTTTCGGCGGATCTTTCGAAATAAGACTATTCCTTATTCCGTCTTCTCTTGGCCTACTTTGAAATTTCTGAGATCGGACGTATTTGATATTTGCGCCGGAGATAATTTCGTTCAAATGCGGCTAAAACTTCAGATATGGATCGAGCGACCATTTGATTCAAATTAAACGAGCAATGATGTAGCAGTTCGATATAAAACAAAATTACAGAAATCGAAGCACGAAAAAGACAAGGCAATAAAAATAAAATTATTATAGAGGGTTAAAGTTCGCCAACCAACTACCGCATTGAGAAATGTCTATTGTTGAAATGATTCCATCTAGCTGAGTGGTGGGCAAACTTCTTTCTCCGCGGGCCGCATGGAGCATCTGTTAATCTATCGCGGGCCGCATTCAACAAAATTTAAATTTACTAAATGTTATTTCTACACAAAAACTCAATTATTATTCATACAAATGTATTATTTGTTCCATAACGAAAGACGTCTCGAATATACGTCGTACAAAAAATGGTAAATATAATTTTAAGCCACGATTTATAATCGAAAAAGTACGGACATCGCCTTGCGAGGAAGTCCGCGGGCCGCACAAAAAGACCTCGCGGGCCGTAGTTTGTCCACCCCTGGTATAGACAATTATTACGTAGATAAGTTGGAGATAAAGGAATATGATACTATCGTGTTGGATACACGCTTTAAACTTAACAAAACGGTAATTTTTGATTTCATTAACACCCAAACAATAACTTAAACTTTCGCCTTCGACTCTCGGCATGTCCCCATTGGGCATTCCGTTACATGCTAGACACGTACACAATTAAAATCTTTAATTTTATTAATTTAATTGATTAACAATAGTAAGGATGCTTTTATTTCACACGATTAGTCAGCATTATTATTCATAATTCATAATTGGTGAGACGGTCAACGGTCTTCGAGTCAGCTACCTCCCAGCTGGACGAATGATATCTTGCTGAAGGATATCGCGCGGCAGTTGGTAGATT
>JAUELA010007434.1:0-12065 GCA_031471845.1 Boltenia villosa | reverse complement strand
CCCCAACTACCGTATTGAGACTAGAGCGAGACACTGCGATGGCGAAAGAGAGAGAAAAAAGATTGGAAGGATAGCGGGCGATAGAGATTCGAATGAATGAGCAAAGGCTTTTATCTGTTTCTCGAAATATCTTGTTTTGTTTTAATTTTAAACAAACATTGTTTCACCCCATTCTGGTCTCATTACGCCACCTAATGGTACATCGTACCCTGAAGCCCATATTATAGCAAACCAACTGTGGATTAAAACCGTACTTGAACATAGCCAAACTGCATATAAATACATGTAAGCAAAGAGTAGTCTCGTACAGCTACATGTTTATACTTCTTTTACCCTATTTTTTTTTCTTGATTAATTCCTTCCATATGCTTCATCTGAAGAACCTATAGATGTCTAGGTCTAACGAAACTTACGGAATTAAACTTATATGAGTGCAACAAGGCGATGTGTTATATCAAATACATATATAACCGAATGAAAACGAGCTGTGTTAAATACGATGTCATTAAGTGGAATCTTATATTCAGAACAAAAATATCGAATAGAAACACCGCTGCTTCTACTAAGTTATTTTGTTACCTCGGTGCAGCTAATGCCCATTTCACACTACGGCAGATCTACGCTAGAACTGACAAGGAATCGCTTATTTACAAAGGAAAATTGCGCAAATGCTGATTTGCAAAGTAGAACTACCGTCGTGCTTATTTGGGAATAAGCATTTGTGTAGTTTTAAGGCTGGAATACACGTACGCGGTGAACGCACGGGTTTTTTGGTTTGTTTCATTACAACCACACGAATACGTATGGAGTCGAATTACACGCGGTTGTAATGGAACAAACCAAAAAACGCGCGCGTTTACGCGTACGTCTATTCCAACCTTAACTTTGTAAGAGCTACCGTAATGTGAACGGACATAAAGGCACAATATGTCCTTTCTCATTCGAGGCTAAAATCAAGACATCTAAAACTTCACGCCCATATATTTCCAAGTTACAAATTAACACATTTAATCTGCCGATACCAGTGATGTCTGAAAAATCTCACCTGCTAATTTAGCTCCGAATCCGCTCTTGATTTCAGGACGCGCTGTATTATCTGTACTAGTGAGTGTAGATGACTACTTTAAAAACACATTTTTACATTTTTTTTCTGCGATTCACACAAGAATATTTCTGACAAAGGACTTTATTCTAATCTCATGGATATTTTGTAATACGCATTTGACAGTAGCAGACATCGAGAGAGCGCGTTGTTTCTTGCATTATGCGGCCTCGCATGGGATTGGAGAGGATTCCCAGACCTCGTAGCAGTCACGCGAGCGAGGCACTAGACGAGGTCACCCGTCGGCATTTGAATTGGTCTCCCGTTGTTAGAATAGAAAAAACATCACGAGATATCTTTCGAATATCCTTCATCCTTATAATGTAACAAATTGGATAACTTACAAATTTTAAAATGCAGTTTAAGACTTAGCATTTAAAAATCATCGCATGACACATATAAACCCTACTCAGAAATCAATGCACAACTCTATGGAAGTAGGAAGCAGTAAGGGCAGTTTCTGCCAACGATTATCTCATAATACTTGAAATAACTATATGGTTGTGTGACATTTAATTTTTAGATTGATGGAATTTTAATTTTTCGTCATTAAGATACAACATTTTGTAAACAGCCGTCAGTATGGAAAAATATGGTATAACACTAAAACCAACTGATTGGTTTATGGCATTGCAGTGACAACCACGGTATATTATATAATAATCTATATAATAATACCAAGACAATGTCAAGAGTGAAGAGACCTGCACACCAAAATATATATTTTTGAGTAAATACTGACTGCAGGCATTGCCAGGATCGGTGAATCTAAATCCAAAACTACAGAACCAAGAAGATATACCCGCCAATTAAGAATATCCGCCAATTTAATATTAAATCAAGAAACGAATCACTTTTCGTTCATTCTATCTAGGAATGAGGTATTTTCATTGTACATGGAATCCTATAACTCTGCTGTGTTCGTTCATAATGTCAATTGTTATTTATTGTACTTTATATCTCTTCATTATCCACTGCTGTTACTTGTACATTAGAATAAAATCAATCATCGATAGTAATCATTTATATCTCATGAATAATCTCTAATTTACCTTAACTGCATGGTATGGCTGACTTAGATGCCCAGACCGAGAACTTATATCTTTTGTTGTGCAAATTCTATCTTTATCTATTCATTATTATTAGGCTGTCAGTGTGAAACACTGAAAGCATATTGTTTTTTTATATTATTATTTATATTACTAATTGTTATTTTTCGTTAAACTTATATTTCTCTGGTCTAAGAATAAATTCTCTCTCTAAGGTTTATGAATGAATCGGTTCAAAATGGCGATGTCATTTGACACCATGCTGTGTTTACTTTTCTCATGTAATTTCATATTAATCGATTTAAGAAGTAAAATGGCGGGAAATGTGTATTTATTACCTTCAACGTTCGTATCTGGACCAATGTTTTATCAAGATTCCTAAACTTTTAAACGTTTCGTTCCAATCCCAGACGCACTTGGTCTTCATCAGGTGGATTAAAATTTTGTTTATTAATATTGTAACATATGGTAGCTTCCTTGATCCCGTATAGTCCATATGACCATAAGTCTTGTCGTATGCACATACATCCACAAAAAATTGTAAGCCAGCTTCATAGTTGTGTGTAAGGAAAACTTCGTGTTATATATATTTTCTGTTTGAGCATCCTGATAGCGTTTACTAAATACGGACCACAACTAGAATGATCGATTGTTCAATGAATTAATAATTAAAACCATGTATAGATATATAATATATATTCTTCATTCATGTCATACAATCTACTTGGTCCAGAGAAGAGAAGACATAATTATAAGTTCGTCGTTTTTTATACAAGTCAAGTCAGGTCAAAGGTCAATCCTGGAGATTGGAAGAAAATATTATTTGCGCCCGGGGGCAGTGTGACTGGTCAATGTAAGTCAATCACTATATCACCAATTAGTAATTGTGATATCACAACAACACCAGGATATTCAACACCTGTCAATCAACATTAATTAGACAAAATTCTTCAGTGCGTTTCTCTTATCCTGCTACTTATAGATTATGATTCACAATGGTTTTAAAATGAAATAAAAATTGAGAGGTAAAATAGCGATACTAAGAATTGTGACGTCATAAAAAACTGAGTTAATGGATAAGAAGGCATAGACGAAACCACTCATCTGGCGCGTGTCCGTGAATGACGTCATCTAATGATGATATCATTAGTTGAGTTCTAAATATTACAATAATAAGGACATGATGATAATTAAGGTTGCTATGTGTCAATCCAGAGTCCATCTAATCCCATTGATGTCATTTGTTTACGTAATCTTGATTGACAGATGAAAATCAAAGGCGGGGCTAATCATACCCTCTGTGACGTAATTACTCATTTGACCAATCCCATTGTTCGCGTGGGTACTGATTGACGTTCGTTGAATGGCACGCTTTCCTGTGTATGTTTGCGTATATGCTAGTTTTCTCTTATGAAAACTGCAATTACTATTATGACATGATACAGACCATTGTTACAACACAGTAGGTTATAACATGTATTCTTCTAGACATGCACAATGGATGTTATGCGTATTATTATCGTCATATCTCGTTTCAGCGAGTACGGTTTAAGCGAAGTCACTCTCTAAGTGCTCTTTTTCAAGTGAAACCTGCACCAACCCTAAAGGCTGGAATACACGTACGCGTAAACGCACGCGTTTACAACCGCGCGTAATTCGATTCCATACGTATCCGCGCGGTTGTAATGAAACAAACCAAAAAAACGTGCGTTTACCGCATGCGTGTATTCCAGCCTTAACTCTGACCCGTTCAAGAAATTAAACTGGAACCCTAAAGACCTTGAACAAGTACGCAATGGCTCTAGAGCAGGGGTGCACAACCTGCGGCCGTGGATAATAACCTATGCGGCCGTGCACATGTACATTAAGTTAGGTAATCATAATTCAATTATTTAATTTTTCCAATCTGCACAACTTGAGAAAATTTTCATTTATGTACGAGCATGAAAGACCAAGGGAGTCATTAATAATGTTAATGTTTTGTAAACTGTGCTTGATTAAATTCATTGAAAAGTTGGACAATTCATTACACTTTTAAGCATAAATAAATGGGATATTAATGGACATATCCTATTCCACTGGCGGCCGTTACTGAAAATAAAGTCTGCAATGTGACCGGAAATAGCGAAAAGGTTGTGCACCCCTAGCCTAGAGCTACATACATTTACCTACCAATGTATGCACACAATGCAATCACCATATTCGGGCATTTTGGTCGCAAATTACACAATTTTAACTGTAATGAACTCTCTACTGTTTAAAGAAAAACTAGTGCCAGTGGTACCTACTTAGTTGGGCGGTCATCGGTAAATAGTACAATGTCTCTACAAGCGTCCGTAAAATTGATTCCCGTAGAATTTATCTATAAAAAATCGTTGTGAACTGACCAAACTAGATCCCCAAGCGCGGGTCATGACGAAACAAAAGTTTGGGAACTTCGGAATACTTATTTTCCTCAAGATTACATTCCAGCTACTGGACTTGGCAGACGTTTCAATGAGCTGAACTTTGTAACCGATCCTCTCATGTGAAGTGAAATAATATATTATCGATCCTAACATACAGCGGAAGTTGCAACATATAAGGTTGCATCGGATCTGAAGGGGAGGGGGGTGGGGTTAAGCCATCGACATCTAAGGTCATTTAGGCTATGCAGTATGTGGAAGTTATGTCAGAGCAGTGTGTACCTTGCTCAATGGTAACGCGCGCGCTAAACTAAGAAAAATTAATGACTTGATAGCGCCGTGCATGTTCATCTTGTATTTGTTTGTACAAGAAATTTTGACTCGCAAGGAGATATCCCAAAAAACCAAGACATATATGTATATATCTATGAACAGATACTTTGCCATAGTGTCGTTGTGTCGAATCTGAAGCATGAGTAAAACGGCGGATATATAATATTTTTAGTGGATGGGGGCGGGGGGGGGGGGGTATATATCTATAAATTGATACTTTGCCACCGTGTCGTTGTGTATACATCAACTATGGGAGACACATCATTAACGAACTAACGAACACAATGCCAGAGAATTCGGAAGCCATGATGTAAAACACTAGACTGAGAAATGGGAAAATGTACGAACAAAATCTAAACATCCATACCTGATTACTAGACCTTGGCAAAGAAGTCTACCCTTAGTCTACCCGCACAGAAGAATGTATAAAAACCTTTGACATATATATTTTACATATACCCTTTTGACACCACGGTAGATCTACGGTAGAAGTGAAGATAAAACTACGCAAATGCTGATTTGCAAAGTAGAACTACCGTCGTGCTTATTTGCAAATAAGCATTTGGGTACCTTTACTATGTAAATGGGCAATTCAACCGTAGAACTACCGTAGTGTGAAGGGGCATTAGCAGCCAGGTCGAATGTATATTATGTTGAATTAAGGAGGTGGAATATCGTTGCTGGTTTGACAAAACTGTTGATTGTTTTCGTATGAATTCCATTAGAATCGTGTTATTATCGTTTAAACAAACTGTTTAGCATTTCTTTTAGTTGTGGATGCGTATGTAGCGTAAGCTACAAAGATGGTCAAACAAGAAAATGTTAGAAATATTAGACATAATCTTGTTCGTAGGCGACATGGATGAAGATTTTGTCGTAGATTTTACTAGATTATAATATCTTAGATCATTAATCAATTCTTTTTCCTCTCCTATACTAGTTCCTGAACCTCGGCATTCTTCAACAGTTCATATTTATTATTTAATAAAGGCAAGGGAGGTTTCTTCATAATTCAAGAACTGGTTTATCAGGATTAACGGCTAGAAAACTCTAATTTACTAAATTCAATCATTCCCTCGTGCCTATTCCAATTACCTTGTCAATCCCACGAAACTTATCACATTTAAATCGTTGAGGCAAATACCATTAATCTCCTGTTACCTAGATCACTATACTGAGTTACACATAACCAGGACGCTTAGTGACCCAATACTATTCATATAGTGTTACAATTGGCTCGACCCCTGACCTCAAACAAACGCAATACAGTAGCTTGGTTGTGGGAAGAATGTAAACAAAATTCTTGAACCCGGGACCCAGGAAAAGGGGTTAAAACGGGTCTTGGAGTGGATTCAAACCATTATATCAAACTTCGGGGCGTGGGAAATCATTTAATCGTCGTTGCGACGGATCGAATACTACACTTGTTTTAGAATTTAGTGAGAAAGAATTTCTTATGGGTCACAAAGTCAAATATTGTGGCTGGGCATTTCGCCGAACACACAGTTCATTGGTTAGTATTATGAGATAGGGTTAAATGTACGAGTTGGGGTAAAGGCAAGGACTAGTGTTGATGAACAAATGTAGGAAAATGTATAACCATGTAGTACAAACCTCATGTCGCGAATTTTGACCTGCATCCTGCAACAGAGTATTAGTCCTGTGACCTGTTCAATATGCATTATTTCACCACAAGCATCCTGTGACGTCATACGCTCTCAGAGTGACGTAAAATTATAATAAAGTTAATAAATTTCATTTGTACCACGAAATTATCTGAAAATGGGTCTGAAACACGATCATATCGAGGAGGGGCAATCCCCAGTAATTTTGTTTGGTGGCGGTGAATATGTGTAACTGTATCCATCGATATTAACCTTGAAATATACAGAAAAGAAGGTATCTCGGTTTTGCCATCTCCTTGATTTATTATTCCAAGAATTAACGAACAATATAATTGAAGCGACTATTAAACTTACCGAGGATTCATCATATTTACTGTAGTTATACTCATTGTATTACAATTAAATTGTTATTATATTTTGCATTATATTTCTTGTGCGTATTTCAATAATCAATGCAAAACTTTCATGCTGCTTTGCTTTGTTAAGTGCCATTTTGCCAATTCTAAGTCGATTTTCAAAGTCCTAATACGCATCTTTGAATAACTGCAATCTTTTTTAATACTGTGTTGTTTTTAAGTTCTGTACTGCATTAAATTACTCCATAAAACTGCAAGTTTAACCCACGTTTCTGTTACATCACATATACTCAGTTGTCTAGATCTTTGTTGGTACAAGTTTGGAGTAAATGTCAGTTTCTCGGTCAATTTCAGGGGGCATTGATAAGTGGGCGATATTTTACCCACTTTTAGATCATTAGTCACGCATGACTTCACTTAGCATGACCCCTTGACCCCACTTTCTACTGTCCTTAAATATACAGTAGCAACTGATGCGAAGTCAGCTGACGTTGAACAAATATTTTGACGTTAAGTTTAATTTAAATCGAGTTAAAAAAAGGTAAAGTGACGTTTGCGCACTGACACGAGAGCGTCAGTCATGCTACAACCAGTCATTGAATACAAAATATGATAACAAACGGTATTATCAAATTATCAGGGTAACGTTAAGTTATGATTAGGAGTTAACTATCAAGTCATTTACTTCTGCTAGTTATAGTTATGAAAAAATAACTGTCGACGAACATAAATTGAACAACGGTTGATCAGTAGAATCAGTAAATGTATTAGATTCACCGAACATGCGAATGCTTGAAGTTGGAATTGGGACAGATCAGACAGATCATCGCAACAAAAAAACTAACGGTGTTACTTATTTACCTTTCATACTATGGTATAATTGACGAAGGATTGCTTATTTACAAAGTAAAACTACGCAAATGCTTACTTGCTAATAAGCACGACGGCAGTTCTACTTTTCACTATCAACATTTGCATACTTTTACTTTTTAAATATGCAATTCTAGGCCGTAGATCTACCGTACACCTACCATGGTGTGAAAAGGAGCATAAGTCGTGAGTTGGAAAATCCTCTAAATATCTTTGTTTTGTCACAATACTACCAACATACAATGACTCACATGGGGAATATTGTCCAAATGAACATCAAAATATTTTTGTATATCATTGGGAAATCCAAACGTGGTCTATTCAAAGTCAGGACCAGAAATTTGTTGTATTGTAAAGATTCCACAAATAGCTCTTCTTGAATATACAAGGAAACGATTTATCGATTTGAATAACACAAGATATTGAATTGGTATTTTGTTGTTGATCAAGGTATTTATAACACTTCGTCTGTAGAACCTTGATGATAATAGGTTCAAAGCAAAAAGTGACTATGTCCAAAAAGTGCCAAATTGAGTTAAGTCCACCAATGAGTTCAGACAGTGATGTTTGTCTGAAATAAATAACTAAGCCCTGTAAAGGGTCAACTAGAATGCTAGAAATGACCATGTCCATTAAAATATTTTTTTCGCTAGAAAAAAATGTCTATGTCCCACTTTATATCACAATTTATCTCAAAAAGAATAATAAAGATAGAATGAATTCCTGATTTTAGCCAGCAGTTCAAACTTTAAAACTCGTTTTACTCAAAATTACGATTTCGGAGATCATTTCGGAGTCACTTCTAGCTTTCAACCCTCGATATGATCTATTGAAAGTAGGGAGAATAAATCTTTAGCTGTGTACAAACAAGACCGTGTCTTATATATTATTACTTGGCGAATGCTACGCATGCTACAATAACTCGCTCAAATCAAACCTCTTCAAACCTCTTCAAACCTGGAACTTATATATATATATACCTTCCTCCCCCGCCTATACTTCTTGATATACATACGTCATTCTATAATGATGTCATTCACGAATTTATGCTATCGCTATTCCATTATTAGCAACCGAAGTAAGGCATTTCCGATACCCAAAGTTTGCACGCGCTATAATAATGAACTACACTACACATGGCCTTAATTTTATCACAGGTTTCTACTAGTTTACGAGTTGGTCCTGCTTGCTTGTCGCTACATACGGATCCATAACTAGAAGTAAAAGTAGAAGAAGGGATTGATATTTCACAATCTTGACAAAAAATGAAACTCTCTGCATTTATAATGAGCAGTCCCAGACATGATGAACATTAACCATATATAAAGCATAGTAATTGACACTGAAGTATAATTTGTAGTCATATTAGCACCTACCCACCTAATGATACTAGTGATGATGATTTAGACAAAATGGAGAAGAAGGTGAGGGGATATATTGGCCAATCCTGCCCACTAAACCAAACTCAAACTAGCACTAATCTGAATATTATATTCGTACTTTTCCGTACATCGGGCAATTCTTTGAGGCTCTGCAATGGTGTAGAACCTCTGCTCTAATCTCCTAATCGCAATGGAACACTGCATACCAACAACACGGCGCCATCAAGCTACAATGTACTCATAAAGTTCATACTGGAGGGAGTGTGAGGTCTATTGCAACAAAGCTCACTTGATCCTGATGTATCGTTTACAAATATGTAAAATATCTACAAGTTTATCCTGCAATATCGCCATGTTGACTTTGCAACACGCTAAGTGGTGACAGAGGAAATACCTTCTTAAGATTCGACCACACTGATGGTTTAACATCTAAATTGCGTGAATCTGTTTACGGAAAGAAGGAATTAAAGTATTGAAAACAATATAAAACCCCTCATCTCAACCTTAACACCCCTATCCTTCTATTAATATTGATAATGCTTTGATGGTTCCATAATTTTCAACGACTTGCCAACATTTAATTTATTCAGTTCAGACAGATTTCTGGAATTACAGCTCATCGTGAAAAAAAAGAAGAAATTAAGATAAGCACAAGAACCTATCAAACCTTTTAAAATGAATTATGTGCATCCATATACCTATAATGTGGTAGAGTGGAAAAATTCAAAATTGTATTTGTTATTAGTTCGGATTTTACACTGCCTTGGGATGGAGCACAATATCCTGCAAAGCGTTATTATGTGTAAAGTTTATACAGTGAAGGCAAAAATCGAGTTTTAAATGAATTTTACGAAAATGTGATAACTTTTATAAATTCGACACAGGAGAAAGTAACTATCTCGATCAGAATTTCACATTTTTCAATCTATGAGCAGTATTGCCACATTTGTAAAAACAAAATCAAGTGTCTTACACAGTATTCGTTACCAAATCTTTAGATCTGTATCTCTATCTGTATCCAAATCTCTAGATCTCTAGATCTGAATGTAGCAATGATTAAAATACCATCCGGGAACCTAGTCTGAGCTTTAGTGAGGCTATCCCTAATCTTGGCCGATGTGGAAAATATTATCCAAAATACTCATGTGTGCACTTGGCTAAATTATTTTCCCTGCTAGCATCCTCCCTTCCAGACCACAGGCTAAGCCTCCTCAGTCTAATCCTGTAACTCTTTTTGCTAGTTTCTGATATTAACAACTACGATTATTACTATTTGGGGAAATGGCGATTCATTATTGGAGATATTTTTTAAATTAAAAAAGTTTCAAGCGTGTCAAAAGTTATTTGGAACCCTGCGTCGCATTGTGTGGAATAGTATCAAAAGAATGAAATGTAAAATGAAGCGACGAATCTAAAATGAATATTAAGGCTGGAATACACGTACGCGGTAAACGCACGTGTTTTTTTGTTTGTTTCATTACAACCACGCGGATACGTATGGAATCGAAAACGCGTGCGTTTACGCGTACGTGTATCCCAGCCTTTGCTGTAACGATCCTGTGAGTGACAAAGGCAAATGATCCGTTGGATTAAAAAACACAAATGACGAAAGCAGAATATCGTGTTGTTTTGACCGGAATTTTGAACTTATCTCACCATCGTATTTGTTGTGCAGTAGGTGGTTGGTTTATGATTTGATGGGATAATCGCGCTCTCAATATAAACACAAAACAGATTGGCTGCTGATCCTGTCTATGGTTTTTATAAGAAGGAAAATAGATAAATATTGATTCAATGTTTTCAATTTGCTCAATTTTAAGATATAAAATCTCAAGAAATGTTTTTAAGACAATTTAGGAATGCTGAACTAGATCCTCTGAATCAACTCATTTAAATTTCACACAAATTATTTTTCTTGTTTTTGTTGTAATTTTGCCTTTCTCTTGCTTCCGATTATTAAAATTGCATATTTTATCATGTTAGTAACCCCGTGTTAGTAATTTATTCCCAACTTCTATAAACAACTGCACTGGCAGTGATTTGACTTTGACCGTAATGGTCGTATCATTACTGCCACATTCATCACACCTGGTTATTATAGTTTATTATATTATATTATTTTGATTGCTATTTATCTGTATAATCCAATTTTTTTTATTTTATTCATTTGTTTTGTTGTGTGAATGAAATCAAATAAATTTGACTTCACTTGACATGAACAAAGAGAAATCATCACCCGAGGGTTACTTGTAAGTCCTGACCATTCAGACACAGCATCGGAGCTATTTTACCGTAATTTTCTTCACCCATTTCATTTGAGAATCTCTATCGTATTATTCTTTTCTTACTTTAGCTAATATTTATCCATAAAGGAGGTCAATATTGAGAACATGGAAGAGCACAGCACAAGCATAGGAATTAACCACACAATTTCTGAATGATTATTCTAATTTAACGCATATACTTACTTAGAAATCTTGAATATATAAAAAATAATATCATATATTTACTCTATGTCTGAATCCGCAATAATAGTTAATACAAAAACGCCAGTCAAACGGTGAAAGTGAGAATCCGCTGGAATAATAAAAACTGATGAGCCAAGCAAGAAAGTAATATACAAGGAGTCATCATCAAATATTGATATTTAGCTGAAAAAGTTGATGATTTTATACCATAGTTTGGTAAACGTAAAGAGTATGTTAATCTTTAACCTTAAACGATCACATTGAGACGTTTCATGGCTAAGCACAACATACACATTGCCTAATTGGCCGTATATATAAAAAGTGTCAAAATGTATAAAATACAGGTTAAATGTACAAGTTGGCAGGCACGATCATTATGACTGAAAATATCAACATCGTAGACTTTCTTCCTCATTGAAATACAATTTTATGAACTTTTAAACCTTAATTACCGACTTACAACATTCTTCGCATA
>JAUELA010007323.1:0-12065 GCA_031471845.1 Boltenia villosa | reverse complement strand
CTTTCCGAGTAGTAGGAGATGAGGATAAGAGGAGAGGATAGGAGGAAAATAGTCGAAAATCGTGCCCGTTATTTTTTTAAAACAAACAAAGAAAAATAGTCAAAAATAGTTGTTTATACGGTCCTTGATTCATTAACAATTACATTAATAAGCCGGATAATTTGATTGGACAGGATTAAAAGTACATTCATTACGTATTATTTTACAATTATTATTTCCGGTCTGGTTTCCAATAAACCTTCATTTTTTCTTGCAAGACTGAATGCCGAAATTACGTGTTTCATTAATCTTTAACGCTTGAATTTGGGGTTATAAATCCAACACCACAATTTTCATCAAATACGATTGCACGAATGTGAAATAGTTGGATGTCTATAGAAATTCTTTCAAATACTTGCCTCAAAATGATTCGATTATATTTAAACAAATAGTAATCAGAGAAAAAGTATGGGAATGATCTGTGGTGATGTTTAATTACAATAGCAATGGAGCAGAAATTACCACAACACGGTTAATATGATCCCCCCATTTCCTATTGTCGTAGAGTAAAAGGTATTTTCTTATCAGCAATTCAGATAAAAATTTCATTTCCTTTCAAATATACAAACCAAGAGCGGTTCTAGAGCAAACTGAACAGGAGAGTATATTAGTCTTTGTCTTATTAGATAGTAGTATTTCACTTCAGCTACGTTTTGTGTTTGTACTTTAAACAATATTCAGCTTTTATTCCTTCTGATGTTTTCTTTTGAGACCCTTCTGTTTCTACAGAGGATTATATTAAGAATTATAACATGCAGACAGCGTTTGAAATTACTTCATTGTTAAAATCGAAAATAAATAACTATTAAAATAGCTCAAATCTATATATGTAATGAAAATTTAGCCGAAATCCAAGTGCACACGAACACTTCGGCTTTAATATTGTCTTGAATGATGAAGAATAATGAAAAAAAGAGAATGTGTATAGCATAGGTGAATCACATCATTTCCGAAATTCAATGAAGATTTTAATATTTAGAAGTTGAGGATATATACGGATGGTGGTGTTATTCTTCACTGCAGAGGAGCTGACGACGGCGGTGACGATTCCACAACCGAAAATGAGAGTGAAAGCAATTGTGAGAATACCATCGTAACATATCATCATATTTCCATAATGACAGCTAAACATCGAGTAACAATAATAGTCAAATTTGTTTGAATAGAATATTCAGAAAATAGCTTCTCAAAATACGTATAAGAACGTAAAATTTATTTCTTGAAGAATAATTTTCAAATAAAATATTTACATCGAGTGAACGGAGGAGGCTATAAAAACGAAAATAGTGCTAAATTATGACGAACTATCCTCCCTATAGAAGTCCTTGGATATGGGACAGAATATTTCTTTACTCAAATAATATATTTATATATGGGAACGAGCACGCCAGCGAGCTAGCAAACTGGTTACTGTGGTGCAGGTAATTCAGTAAATTTGCGGTCACATCTACCCCTCACAGAAGGTAGATTTTTTTTTATTATATTATTACATTCAATTACATGTTGAATATCACTAATCCGGCAACCACTGGACGTATGGCCGTCGTTTATTGATGTTTTGTCCCCTTGCTTTTTGTATGCTGTGTATCAGTGGTTCTCAACCTTTTTAGCTGAACCATATCCCTGCTCTTGACGTATAAATGAGCGGAACTGATTCCTTCTCAATCTCCCTTTTCACACTTGGTGGTATTACGTAGATCAACACGTGTACACTCTCTTCACGAAAATGTGAGAGATATTTTCGAACTCCGGACGGCTATATCGAAACAAACGCGCGCATTTGCGGCGTGCGTGTATTTCAGCCTTTAGGGCAAATAAATAGGAAGTAATGCTTTGCTGTCTAAAGTGGGTGCCTACGGCTGGCTATGGGTACAAAACCATCTAAACATAAGCGACACCTCTTGAAAACAGTAACGCGCTAGCCTGGGAAATTTAAATCTGCGTTACAGGATCTAGCCGGAAAACTGATGTAATCGGAATATCGATTGTTGGTTAATGGTAGCCAGCCTGTATTTTAAACCAAGTTCCGTGTGTATTTGACTTACCAATGAAAAATATAACGATACATCAATATTTGCAGATTCGGAAACGAGCGATAGCGATGCGTCGAGTGAAGTCGAACCTGTAGATGCGACATCAAGTGAAGATGATGGGAGTGACGCAGCAGAGCATTTGGATGAGCGTAGTGCAACGCAAGATGAACAAGTAGCGCATGGTGGGTGCATACAATATAAACATATCAGGAAATTGCAGCAAACTTTCACAGCAATGTCGGAAATTGTTCAGTTTGTCCAAAGATTCGCAATCAGTTAAGGATATTTTAAAATAATTAAGGTAGATGACTATCGTAGTAATATGAATTTCGAAGTATTTTCGAATCGTATCAGGACAAAATCAAGAGGAAATATTCCTTCAATTTAAAAATGACTGATTTTCTCGAGCAATAATTTCAAAGTAAGATTAAATTATCATAAAACCTTTGCCTTTTTTGTACGTAATTTTATCAGTATATTAGAGAACTTTAATGGGTTGTCATGATTAACAAATTTTCGTTGCAAGTCGCGCAAAAATGTCGACAACATCGACAGCTCAAATAGAATTGATGAATAATTTCCAATCTTAAATTCTTTGTATTTACTTTTAAAAAAGTTGTGATTCCAAAATCCGATTCGAAATGTAAATAATATCCGGCATTCTATTCGAATCATCCCTAATGGGGTATGGACATCCTTACACTCAAGTATAACATTAATTGCTTGAGAATGTTACAAAAATCTCCGTGAGTTTCATGTCTACGAATTTCATCAGTTCAGTGCAAAATAATAACTATCAAATATCAAAACCTGGAATCAAATAACGATTGCAATTCCACACTTCTCCGAATCCATCTTAATAAAATTGGCCTTTCCCAAGTATATCCTTAAGACTATACTGCTTAAAGGTTCTATTTATAAATATTTCGGATGTGATTTATGACGTTATAACCCACGTGACGAAAAATAGTGATGAGTGTAGATCGTTTCGTTCATATAATTTAATGTCTTCGAATCCTGTTTTCTTTATTACACATTGAAATATCGGACGTTTTTTTCAAATTTTCAATATTTTTACCTTTTTTAGTTTTCCTCAATTTCTTCTGTGTTTACATTTTGCTACCATTCGAAATTGCCTATCTCCGCGTATAAACTTACAATAATACGTCATCGCACATACATATATATATATATATATAAACTTCGCGTACGATTTGAAATTTGAAATATACCAGGATTATTCTATTCCAAACCTGATAGAATTGATACGTTCAATTCTTGCCTAACATATTTAATTTTATTAAAATAACATTAGAACGAGTGAGTGCTACGAAATCTCCAACTAAATACTTTCTATCTCAACTATTTCAACTTACAAATTCTTAAAAAATGCCACGAATATGGGAAAATCCTTAAAATGTATTAAATCAAATAAAAAGATAAACTGCTTTAAATATTCCTCAATTGATTTATATTAATGACATATGACAATAATTGTGGCAAATGCAAAGCTAATACATCTCATAAATTAAATATACGAATTTCTGCGAACATTTCACGATGATATTGTTAATAATTTTATGTAAAATAAATAAACCCATTGATATTTTCAGAAGCTGCAGCAAGTGGAAGTGATGTTCCAAGTGAAGTCAAGTCTGTAGAAGTGACATCACAACGTGTTGAGGAGAGAAGTGATCAAGATGCAGAAGTAACGCAAGGTCGGTTAACTCACTAAAAACTTATACGAGAACCCTCAAGGGGTGAAGTTAGAAAGGTGGTTAGTGTGGTGTTGGTTATTGAGAAAATTTGCAGTCGGTCATATCTACCCATCTCAGAAGGTGTAATTTATTGTCATACCAAACCCTGGCCTTGTTACATACCCGTAACTCAGGGTAATGGAGTGGGGTAAGGCCCTTTGCGGAAGTCGCAAACATTGCTCGTATTATCAACTGACTAGCGAATGTCAGCGGCTAGGGTTGGTATCTAAATTTCAAATACCCAACTTGTATTAATAAGCTGATAGATGGAGAATTTATATCCAAATTTCGCCGAATCATTTGGCCTTCGGAAAACCAGTATTGAATTTTAACATGTGTGTAACAATACTTGAACTTAATACTTATTAACACAAATAACATGTGATACATTGAAGGAAACGATCTAAGTTATGTTTTCATCTGTAAATAACATTTATTGCATTCAAATAATTTAAACCACGTTTAGTGAGTATACGAATTACAATGAAAAAAAATATGACGACTAATCAAAATTTGCAGATTCGGGAACAAGAGGTGGCAATGCGTCGAATGAAATCGATTCTGTTGATGCGACATCAAGTGAAGATAATGAAATTGTTGAAGCAGAACATTTTGATGAGCGTACAGCGCAAGATGAAGAAGATCAAGTACCGCATGGTGGGTTAATGCAGAATAAACTCAAAAGGGAATTCAGCAAATGTTACCCAACAGATTCGAAAATTTGTTACCGTTTCGGATGATTTTTAAAACAAATTAAGGCATTTGAATAATCTCGAAGTTTTTCCGAATCGAATAGAAAAATATACATTTCGAATCAAATCAGGATTTTCCTCCTGATGTCAAAAATATCTATAACATCGATAGCTCGAATGAGCACCTGGTAATGCATTTAAATGTAATGATATCAGGTTAAAAATTAAGTTCGATTTACAAGACTTCTTGAGGCTGCAAAGTTTGACCAAGATTCCTATATGATTCCAAAATTCGATTCGAAATATAAATATCTGGTTTTTGATTCGAACTTTATATTCTATTTATAGTTTGTATTACATCATAGGGGAAAAAAGTACGGTTGATAGTTCATAGTTCGATTACCATCACCCAATACTTTAATATGAAATAAGTTTTAAAAAATGCGAAAAAATAATTATCTTCCATACCTATCGAAATATCATAGAATATTATCTAACGCTCGGGGCAGACTTTTAAACGATTCCGGCATATGTTGGAACTGAATTTTGTAGATGAATTTTGAAAATTTAAAATTTTCCGAGCAGGGTTGATATTTTCGAAATTTTCCTTTTACTAGCAGCAATTTTATGCTTTAAAAACGTAAATTTAGGAAGGCCTTATATGATTCTACTTTGTTTCTAAGATAATGTTCAATCTTTGAATGTTGAAAAATAAGATTTTTGCTATTGAAGAAAAACTGAGCGAAATGACAAGAGAAAGAAATTAAGAATGGGGCCAAGAAAACAAAAATATGATTCATTCATACTCCTTGGATAGCGTTAATAACAGATGTCTGGTTTATATCATGATTTCACAAGAATATGACTTACTCTCTTTGTTATTCATGAAACGTTTTTATATTATTCACTAACGTTTAATAAAACTTATTGGCTAAATTTGGTCGAACTTATGATTAAGCGCGAATGAAATCGAGCGAACTTGACGAGCACGTTTTTGTGCCACTGGCGTTGAACAGAAAGTTATCGGGTGATAAATATAGGTCTATAACACGGGTGATATATTATTTTGGGATATAAGCCAGTGTTCTATTGGTTACTAACGTTTCATATAATTCATTGACTGAAGCGCAGGAACGTATATGTTCCGAAGGCTTAAGATTTTGAATTTTCTCGGGCAGATATATGTGCCCGAAGCTTGGAAAGAAACAATTATTTTCCATTTAACCTAAGAAATATATATCGTTGAAAGTTCCGTTGGCGTGTATGTTTTTATTAAAATCTCGTAAATGAGTTAGGACATTTGAGCTTAGAGAATTCAAGTGTTTGTTTTATTCTCTGAAACTAGTTGGTACATACGAATTAAACTGTCGCGTACGCAGGCAATCTTTTTAATTGAATATAGTGTTCTTGCCACAAACGTTTTCACGTGCTTGATCATGTTATAATGGAATGAACATTTGAAAATACCGTAGAAATTTATGCTGATTAAATATTCTTATTGCAGGTAAAATTGGTCCGAAAGGCGGTGTCATCAATAAAGAAGGGTGTGAGGCATCATTTATTCCCGGAACTGTCGACAAGTCAATTCAGTTCCAACTCTTACCCACCGCCAGTAATCAAGCGTGGCCGGATCAATACATTCCCATCACACCAACTTTGATTTGCAAGCCATCCATGGAATTCAATGTTCCAGTGAAAATTCGGCTTCCAACATGGTGCTCGACCGAATCCCCAGATATCATGGTGGAGGTGATGTGTCAAGATGATGAGAATTCAAACTGGAAGACAATAGCTAAATTATCACTGATGAAAGCAAAAGGGATTATTGAGTTCGAATGCAAGCATTTCAGCATATTTCGAGCTTTGATCAGGAGATTGACAGAAGCCATTTGGGGCAAGGTTGAATATAAATTGTCAGCAAATGTTTTTTATCACCAAGATGGCAAATTTTTAAACTTTCTGCATGCAACAAACGAAACGGTTCATCGAGAGTACAAGCAGATGACAGAAAATTATATTTCCACATCAGCAATATTTCGTCCAAAATCGTTCAGGGTGAACGAGAGATTCCCAGTGAAACTCGAATGTGAGGAGCATGAATTTCAACCTCTCGACAACAACGAGTTTGTCTTGGATGAAAATTTCGAAAAAGTTCTCTGGCAATTCACGCGATACCTTATTCAACCAATTCCACGACCTGATCAGATATTGGAAGTAAAGTGCGTTGTAGATGGTGTTTTCGACATCATACGCCCCTCGTGGCCGAACAAAGGTAATTTGATTTTTTAGAAAATTATTCAAAATCGATAAAAGAGAGAGCGAGAGAGTCGTGTTTTCATTGTAGTTTCGTGATGCCTTAATTTCTGACATGAAAATGATCCCTTTGTATTCTATGAAAAGATTTTTTTAAATAAGCCCAAACAAATACTTCTGTTACTGAAAGTCTTTCGTCAGTCCATCCTTTCTTTTGCATACGATTTATATCAATCACCAATATGACCCTTTTCCCTAAGCTCATATTTATCTTAGTGGCTCCTCCTTAAGAGTACACCGTAAGTTAAAAAATCATTTTTTTTGATAAAAAACAATGGTGGTAGCGCTCAACTACATCTGTTAAGGACCACGGACTTGTACTGGATTTAAATCAGAAAATTACTTTCAAAGTATTTTTTACCCCTAAATTTTTTTTTTCGCATCTGTTTGTATGAAAATTATTGCGTTTTCTAGAAGGCAGCTCCGGTTAAGAAATATATTTTTCCAACGTAATAAACAATTGTGGGTCAAATTAAAAGAGCTACATGGGACGTTTTAAAACATTTAATAATAGTATGTGAACATTTCCCAGACAAAATTGTGAAAATATTTTTATTCGATAGGTACTGACGAACATGAGGAGAGACCGAAGAAAAAAAGCTTCCCGTTGCTTGGAATGAACCAACCAATAGTTCACGCTGGGGATGGAGTTTACTTCGATGAGGAGCACCCTCTGCGTGCGGGTTACACGGTATATCCTGGTGCGTTGGATTATTACCCACCAGAAAAGGTTGCAGTAAAAATAATTGAGAACACCAGTCCAGATGAAAGAGAACCTTATAATTTGACTAAGGTGGGGCGCCATCCGAATGTATTGCAGAACAGAGCATCTGGGAAGTTTAACTACCGTGGACGTAAATCAATTTTTCTGGCATCTGAGTTATGTGAAGATGAAACTTTGTTCGAGAGTTTTACTTCTAAAGACAATACTTCCAAAATACATACTAACCGAGAGAAAGTAGAAATTCTTCAACAAGTGACAACTGGATTGAAACATGTTCATGACAACGATATCGCTCACAGAGACCTGAAGCCACAAAATGTCTTATTCGATCTAAAAACAGGAAATGCGAAAATCGCTGATTTCGGGCTCAGTAAAGCAATGAGGGCTGGAAAATCTATGATGTCACAAAGTTCCATTAGCATAGGCACTGATGGGTGGGCGGCACCGGAAGCATATTGTGAAGAGGACACTGAAAATCAAATATTGCCAAAGGCGTGTGATGTCTATTCCCTGGGTCTTCTATTCTATTACGTTTTATCAAAAGGAAACCATCCATTTGGTAAAAATTATCAGGATTGGGGTTACAGAATCAGAAATGATGAAGGTATGGACCTGAATGGGCTTGTTTGCGACGATAAGGAAATAGCTAAGCACTTGATTGAATTGATGCTACAACGAGAACCACAGAATAGACCCAAAGTGGATCAAGTGTTGCAGCATCCATTCTTCTGGGATGATGAGAGAAAAATTGAATTCTATCGAGTGATTAGCGATTTCTTAAAAATGGGAGAGGGATCAGGGATAAATCATGAATTGGACGATAAGTCAGAATGTATATTCAGTGATACCTGGGTGGAGGAATTACCACTAACGGAAACGGAATTAGATAATGTCAGAGCAGGCTTGCTACCTGAAGAAATCAACATCGAAAGATATAAATATGTGATCCAGGAAAAATCCATGTCTAAGCAGCAAAAAGCAGCTAGAAAACAAAGCAAACCGTTTGTACCAGGTGAAGATCAAAAATCGGTTTGTTGTCTTCTGAGGTTCATCCGAAACAGAAGTCATCATTATCAGGAGGATGGAGAGCTTGCTAGGTCGATATTATCAAGCAAGGAAGAAGTTTGGAAGTTTTTTTCGGCTCGATTTCCTCATCTTTTCTGCAGAATATACTCTGTTACGAAAAAATATCAGAAGATAATCAACAAACCTGATATAGACAAATACTTCTAAGAATTCCATCCTGTGTCCGGCTATCAATCATCATATATTGAATATGACAACAACATAAGAAATAATTATTTTATTACCTTCTCATTTCGAACTCATCAAACTATAAATTTTTAATTCAACTGAATTAAATATATCTATATAAGAATTTGATCACACCATGACTTCAACGCTGCACACAACGCTGGCGGCATGAATTTAGAAGCAGAGTTTCCCACATCATCACACTTTTAAGTCAATTGTTGCTGCAGGAAAGTTTAGTTCAGAACTCGGAAATATATACAAATTACAGAGTTCGGCGCCATTGGCGTGAACTCCAGTCTTGAAGACCTTCGTCCGATCAATTCAGGGGCCAGTTGTCCATGGGGCAGATCATATGGTTTCATGACAATTGTCCTGCGATATTGCACACGATTCACTGCACCGGACAGATTATTAGATTCCGAGTGTCAATTGCTACTTCTTTCGAGTCCATCCTGAAACCTAGCCTATAATGCTTACTCTAGCCCTGACCATTGAAAGAACGGATAATCACATATGTCAAACATGCTGGTAATGATGCATAATTTAATTTAAGGTGAATTTGATATAAATGAGTCAATGTAAAATTTACCTTAATAGTAAACTGGTGCACATCAAATAGTGTAGGTTTCGCGTTTGACAACGTATAGTATATATGTGTGGATACAGTGCTACATGACTATGAAGAACTATAGAACTGAGACTATAGAACTATTGAACTCAGTTTCAAGAAAAAATAACTAAGGGATCCATGATTGAATTGTACAGTAACAGAAAACTATAGAAGTAGAGAGAAACTGTGGGGGGGGGGGGGGTGTAATAATATGGCGTACAAGACCTAATATACAGAATCGTGGTCGCATTAGTAAGTGAAAGTTGTTGAAGTGAAAATTAGTGCCAAGGGGGTAGCAATAGCATAATATAAATCATATTGTGAATTGCTCACACTAATGGAGACATTGTAGGCATATTAATATCATTTAATGTAACACATGACATCTAAACGATACTTGAGAATGTGCAAACTCAATGGTGGACTGTTCACTTTATAAATTAATAAGATAATCTTAAAGGAACAGACAAGATTAAAAGGAAAAATATTCTCTCCAAGTAAATTAAAGTATAACGTATGTACAGCATATGCAGTGGATTGAAAAACCTGCGCTGCAAAGCATATTTTTCTCAGTTTTCGTTCGATAAATAATCATAACGTATAAATAAGCGTATATTTATTATGATAAATATACACTGGTATCAGAACAATTGCCCATGACCACCTCCCCCGGACAATTGCCTACCACACATGTATATATATACGGGATGTGGTAAAAGTGAATGTGAATTTGAATATGTTAAATGTCAAATTGTTATCATTGCATAAAACTCACGAAATTTCAAATAAAAAACATTTTATTTCTTTATTCTAATAATGCTAACGAAATTTCTAATAAAAAACATTTTTCTTTCTTTATTCTCGACAGGGCAAAGATATCAAATTGCTCACATCAGGATACTTCACACAAGGGCTTGAAATAAATTAAGTCATATCTCGTGTCTTACGCTTTGATTACAACGATTTTTAAACGATAAACAAACCGTCAAGGAGACTGCGAGATATGAGGAGACATTATTTCAGAAAATGTGGAACAGTTTACACGAGAATTGAATACAAATTAGATCATTAAAATATATATAAAAGAGTGTTTTTGTAATGTTTATTGGAAATCCTATGTTGCTTTCCTTTTGATCTAAAAAAGAAAACGAAAAGAAACCTGGATTTGGGACTATAATACATTAATGTGAACATCTTAGTATTAAAATACTATATATTCAGACGAGGTAGAGTAGTTAGTGAGATAAAATATTCTAAATATATACTATTAAACAAAAAATAGTTTCTAGCAACAACTGTTCTTCGGGCAGTTTCTCCGAAAACCAAAAAAATAGTACAAAATTGACTCCAAAAAACCTGCATTTCAAAACCAACTTTGAAATATTCTTTTCTAGGAAACAAACCGATCCTACTTCTCGTAGGAAAATTAGTCCAGCATCGGCTTCGTTTTATGATGGCAAAATGGTGAATCTGTCGATAAAATAATTCGCGTCTTGATTTAATGAGGCTAAAATATTTATGTCGTTGGACTGCGTCTGTATGATTCATTTTTGCCTGTTATATTAATCCAATAAAACTAGAATAGTTCAGGTAAAAAATACAAACGAATTTGTGCAAAAAAAGTTATTTGACACACAACAATAAAATGCGATTTCCAGACTAGCTCATTACCTACTTTAATTGAAGCTGTTTCGAATTTAAATGGAACATTCTAATTTTTATTTGCCGACAAAAAAACACGAAAGATTGCCAAATTAAACATCATGTGAATTGAGTATCTGGACAGTCACAAGTAAAGTTTCGTCAAAAGAATACCATTTTTGGGAATAAAGTTTCGGCATTACGGATTTTTATGGCAGGGGATCCAAACCTTTCTTATGCTCCACACCCCTAAAAAATATTTAATATGCCTTCGCACCTCTAAAAAAGTAACAATTTCTTTAAAGATGAATAAGATAAATTTTTTTAATAACTTTTTAATATATAATACAAAAAAAACGATATGTTAACTCTCTCTTGCGCCGCCTGAAATGCTTTCTCGTACCCCTGGTTGGGAACCCCTGCTCTAGAGTAGAGGTGGCACACAAGTCGATCGCGATCGACCGGTCGATTATTGCAATATCAAAAAATGCGCTGAATGTATTTATTCTTGTTTCGGTTCTACTTATTTACGCGAATCTGCAATTTTCTTTTATGAACCAAATCAAAACTAAAAATTGTGATGTATTGACTGATCGCCACTTGCGTGATTGCTTGAAGCTGTGCTTCTCGGGGCGTGCATCCCAGATTACGAAAAGTTGTCCAAACAAATTAAACTTCAGTCATCTCATTAATGAGTTTGATTCCCATTCCCATTTCGTTTTGTTGTATTGGAAATACAGTCAATCGTGAGTTCTTCAATTTTAAATTTTGTTTCGCTCGTCACTAGCGAAAGCTCACTTTCACAATTAGCGCAGTCATTTTAATCGATCGCGAGAGTATAAGAAATTTCAAAGTCGTTTACCATTCATTCTTATCTTGACAATGGAGTAGCTGTATGAGGTGGATCATCAAAAGGCACTGTTCATCAACTCACTCAATATCAAAATAAGGCCATTTAGAATTTTATAGGGGCCCAATATTTTATACCAGCCTCCCCCTTAT
>JAUELA010007212.1:0-12070 GCA_031471845.1 Boltenia villosa | reverse complement strand
GATCTTTATTTCAAACTTTGGAAGCTTGTATTCTTGTACAGAGAGGTTCAAGTGCTCTGTAAATTCCTGTAAAAAAAATTGAAAATTCACATTTTATTTACACAATATAATTAATTGTCTACAGGGAAATTCTAATATTATCAGTTATTGACAGGTTTACGTCAGCTTGATTGTTACTAAAATTGAAGTTCAGAAACGAATTGGGGTCTTGATGGTCTGGTTTAAGTGCGATTGAGAATTTTGTAATATATGCATGAGTGATTTACACTACAGTATTCATCTTTTGGTTAGTTAAAAATTTGAGAGATAGATTTTTTTAAATATAACAAACTTGGTCATCAAAATGATTATGTCCACATAAAATTTCGAAAATGATATATTTTTTTGTCCTTACTTCCAAAATTTAATGCATGAATTATTAACGTCCAATATTGGCAGTTGTTTTTGTACTTAACTTAGTAAAAATACTTTTATCTATGTGTCAAACAGACTAAACGTGTGTGATATAATAAGTACCCTTTACCCTTCATTCATAAAGAGTCACGATTTGAGGCAAGGAAGTCGAAAAAAAAAAGTGAGTCATTAGCCCTAGAGTGGAAAACAAGTAAAAGGAGGCATAATATTATTCTGTCGCTAGGCAACCTAAAATTTAACCCTATTCTAAGAATGGACTGCAAGCTTGAGTGAATGCTTTTAAGTTACTGACAATTTGAGGGGACATATAGGTTAACAACACTTCCTGTTTGCCAAGAAAAGGGGCTAAAAAATTGTGGGTAAAAATGATAGTTTATGCCATGCTGTAGCTTCTACAAAAATGGATTTGAAAACATTTAGAAATACAGTCCACGGAGTGAAGTAATGTGATCTTTTTGAAAATTTATAAACCTTTTTTGGGTTATCTGAAAATCAACTGCAGAACCAAGCATAAAAAAGCTACATTGAAAACTCAATAGAGCATAAAACTCATTTATCTAGAAATATGTCTGGATATTATCGAGGTGTGGCGATAATATTATGACGTTGCTAGGCAACAACATAGTTCCCTGGGGTAAGAATGTCACCCAAACTTCAGCTGACCGAAACCCAATACGCAATGCGTGCAAGATTACTGCTGCATTGCTAAAATAACTCCATTTTGAAATTTACAATGAAAGTATTGAAAATAGTATCCAACTAGGATTGGCCAATTGAAATAGTCAAGATTTTAAGTTAGCCAAAAAATGATATAATATTCTTTAGGATTGTCATATAATACAGTTATATATAGAGTTAAAAATACAAATCTTAATGGATGTTAATTACAGGGTGGATAATTGTAAAATTTGTAACCATTATAAAGACATGACGGACATTGTTACCAAGCCATAAACACCTATATTTTTCTCACCAATTCATGGAAACTAGGTTTAAAGAGTAAGGAATGTCAGAAACAGTTAAAACATCCGATCATTCTGTTTGACAAGATAGTGAACATATATCTTAGGCCTATTGTATATATAGGCAGTAGGACTCTTAAAAAATATTTTGGCCCATTTTTTCCAGGTTTCACTGCACATGTCTAAAAAACGGTGGTACATTATTCATTTTACAACCATATATTGTATTATATGAGTGTTTCTCAACCAATATACAAAGTATATACAAAGTTAACACAAAAACATAAACAGAACACAATACTTGCGTTAAACACATGATTATACCACTGTATTGTATGAAATGAGCTCACATGAACTGTGTATGATAGTTTCCAGTCTCCGAGAGTTGCATGCTTTCCGAGTTTGAACTCCGACCCTATGACCCCATTTACGAGTGGAGCGTCACTTTCCATCAAGATGACATTCGAGTCGGGGTCCTCTAGTTTGAATGATGCACTACCAACCAGGGGTAAGAGGTCAGGGGTCGTCACAACTGCACGGAATTTGACTAAAAATTGAGTAAAAAAAATTGAAAATTGAAATTTTAGGCATCATTCTGTATTCCCTTGTAGCAGCGTTTCTTGGCCTTTTTTCACCCCTGCAGAATCTTTGAAATAATTGTTATGTCTTAGGGAACCCCTACACCAAATTATAAAACCAAATAATTGCTGGCCTTGAATAGATTGTATTTCAATTCAATTTGATTGTATTCATTTTATATGGTTCAATGAAACACGGTCAAAAGTTTGTTTTGTTATGTCAACTTTGGCCTACTTCCTTCTTTTCCGACTAATCTTTGACTAATTTGGTTTTGAATTTTTGAACTATTTTAGGTCATTCCATAATCTGCATGACATTTCCCCCACATATTACTCATATAAGGAAGTTCCTCATCATATTAATCAAAAAGTTATGTAATGAGAATTGATGCAAAATGTTTTGAATGTTACATAAAATGTTTAAGACATTCAGACTTACAGAACTATATTTAAAAAGAATGTCCTTGCACCTTATCCCACCTATTAAATGATATAACAATTACTCTATTGCATTATATACCATTATTAATATCTTCTTTTCTCTTTTATAAACTTAACCTCCCAAGGAAAACATAAAAAAAATTTTCTGCTGGCTGGTTTAACCAGAAAATAACTCTCGCTTAACAGTGCTAATAAAGGTTAATATGCATCAAAAAAGAAATGCGAGCCGAATGCGCGTGGGTTCCGAAGAACCCGGTTGAGAAACGCTGTCTTGTAGGCTTGACATTAAACCAATTTTAAGGCCTTTGAAAATCAAAAAAAAAAATTTTTACACAGCTTGCAAAATTTTACTTACTTGTCTGCATGGGTTGATATATGGCTTTGTCACTTTGAAGGAATATGGAAAAGGATTTGGAATTGTATTCCAGGTTAGTTGTTGAGCTTTCCCACAAGACATCATTAGTTACGCTGTCGATGCCTTTAACAGACAGATTGAACATCTTGCTTCCTTGGTAATCGATGGGGATCTTTGTACAATAGAAGATTATACTTTAATTATATGATTGATTTAAGAAATAAACTTATTGTATACATCTGAATATGGAATTAAAACTTACCTTGTTTTCAAAAGTCAGGATTTCACTTTGACCTAAATACAAATAATGATAGGTTTGTATTGATATGATATATATTTAAGAGATATGATTGAAATTGTGTAGGATATGGTACATGGTAAATAATACTTCTGTGAACCAAAAGCTGTTGATGTTTCTTTGGATAGATAAGATTTCAATTATCTTTTAGATGGATAATGTGAAAGCCTACCCTACCATACTTGATTTCTGATTTTATACATTATAGAATGTGACAGTTGTAAATAGCAAAAAGTAAAAAAAGTAATTCAACATTTAACCTTTTAATATAGTCGGGAATATCAATGCACTAAAGACATGATACAGTGCGGATATTTAATTCCTGTGATATCAACGTGACAATAAAAACAAAATGGTGGGGCATATTGTGTAGTAAACTGTTTATCCTCTGTCTAATAATACATGATCGAAACAGAATAAAAATATTCAAATTATTAAATGATATGGTATTTTTTGAATACTTGATTTTCATTTCAGTTGTAGGTAATTACTAACTTAATTAGAATTCATCTATAATATAGGGTGCCCGCACCCCCTGGGGGTGCGAGAAAGCATTTCAGGGGGTGGGGTTAACATTTTGTTTTTTAGTATTATATATTAAAAAATTATTTAAAAAATTCATCTTCTTTAATCTTTAAAAAAATTGTTATTTTTTAGGGGTGCGAGGGCACATTATTTTTTTAGGAGTGCAGAGCAAAAGAAAGGTTGGGAACCCCTGCACTGAGACATAGAGCCAGGATAAATAAATCAGCCTCAAAGCGAGCTATTCATTCACCTTGTTCGACTGATTCCTCAAGGTCAGCAACAAAAGAATGATCTGTAGAGTTCAACTGTGCCTTGATAAGAACAGGGTTGGCATTTTTCAAAATCTCTGCCACCATTCCTATGGGAAACCCGGGCCGTAGGTACTTGGGCATCAGGATGGAATATGTGCTGTGATAGAAAACATGAAACAGAAATTAAATGTGAAATGCTGCTGATATAAGTGATTATGTTGGCTATTTGAAACTTATAAAAATACTTTAATTACTCGAGCAAAAAGATGAGGAAATATAAACACATTAGTAAAATTGGCCATCTTTTACCTTAGTGAATTTTATTACTATTGGCACTAATTTACAACATAAATTGGACATATTTCAACATTTTTGGGGGGTCATAAACTGACCCATTGGTTATATTCAATGAATGTGTGGAATTAAAAAAAATATATATTTGATTCCTTTTAGTTCATGATACCCAAAAATATTTAAATACTCCCATTTTATACGTCAAAATAATAATGTAACTTTTCTATTAAAAATTTGGCCAATCAAATACACTAAAGCAGCTGTCCAACCCGCGGCCCGCTCGAAGGTTTTGTGCAGCCCAATTGATCACTCAATTTTGTAAGAGAATACGGTGTTCTTGGCAATACTTTTAATAAAACTGGTTTGAACTTAATTAGATGGGCAATAAATTGTCTGATCTTGTTGATTTGTGAGGCCCACATCAAAGTGTGGTGCATTTTTTGGCCCAATAAGGCATTTGGGTTGGACATGGCTGCGCTAAAGTAAAGATTGTCATAAATTTCATGATCCCCCAAAAAATTAAACACATCCATTCTCTAGGCTATTTTATCTATTTTTTAATTACTATTCAATTTTTAAAAATTTGAACTAAAAATGGGAAAGCAATAAACACCTAAAAAAAAGCAATCATCAGTTAGGTAGATAAATAGAATTTTTCATCATTTTAAGATACAAAATTCGGAAACAGCGGTCAGTATAGAAAAATAGGGCATGTCACTAAAACCAACTGAATGATTTATGACCAGTCTATTATTATATAACATGTATTTGTAGAGAGGATCGAAAAATATCCTTACTTGTTTTCCTTCTTTGCTTCTGCATTCTGAGTGATTGCAAAAACAATCAGAAGCAAAAATCCACTGAACTTCATTTTTCGTGAAAAATCACTGCATCAATGGAACTTGTTGAAGTATTTTGCAGGCTGAATAAATATCTTGCAGGATCCCGTATGAATTTCTGCTACACCAATGCAAATTCTCAATTTTCAAAAATATATAAAACAAAATTCACTTGTTTTTCACTGAAAAAATGATGATTTAAAGTTTTTACCAATTGTGCTAATAATTTTTTCAGTTCTGGGAATTACGCAGAGCAGCACTATATAAAACATATATTACTGACACTGTACTGCCTGAAGTCATTAAAAACTACGATCTGGCACTCTCGTTCCAGGTATATTTATGCATTTGCATTATACTTCCCTTATTTTTTATCCAAATAAAGTATTGAACATTGTAAATTTTTCCCAATCAGATAACTATGACAAAATTGTCAATAACAAATCTATTATCAGGCAGTTGTTTTGCTACAGACACGTAACTATCCATCCGCTATATGGGATACATTTCTACCGTCTTATTATACCTCACACATTTTACATTTAAAACAGGATTTATTAAGTTTGCACACCATTTAACTTGACCAAATTGAATTTTTACGCAATTTTTGTGAAAAATAAATTACCACACCCAATTTTGTTAGATCAGGTAATCTCCTCTAAATGAAAGAACTTTTACACATTTCATCGGACATTTTTTTTCTCGTATATAGCATCACATTTGATTTCAATTTTTCGGTTCGAAACAATAAGAGGCCGAGCATCAAACTTATATTGTTGGAAAGATGAAGAAATAATAATTTAATGACATCCTTTTTATTTGTCGAAACTTGGGGGAACAGATTAAATAATCTCCTCGAAATGTGAGATTTTTCACACACTTTATCTGACAAATATAGATTTGTTTTCGTACTAACACCACATTTGATTCCAATTTTCCGGTCCGAAATAATAAGAGGACGAGCATTAAACTTATATTGTTAGAAATTGGAAGAAAATATAAATTCAGTTGACAACATTTTTTTGTGCAAACTTGGGGAACAGATCAAATAATCTCCTCGAAATGAGGCCGAGCATTAAACTTATATTGTTAGAATGGGAAGAAATTAAGATTTAATGACATAAATTGTATGTGTAGAAACGTGAGGGAACACACTTTATGGGACAAATAGAGATTTGTGACGAAATAATTCAATGGCACACTCAAGTTATTTCAAACAAAGGGAAATTACGATCGGTTGTCGAAGTTGTATTGTTACGTAGAGAGACCATCGGTGACCCCAAAATCGGCGGTGGCTCGATTCTCACCAAACTTGTTTTATTCTGTTTGCATTGTGATTTTACTGAATTCAGACCATTACTATATGGCGTTATCGTGCGCCGTTTTTGTTGTGTTCAAAAATCAGACGAACAAGTAAGCAACAAGGAATTTAATAGTTTTAGTATAATATAGATGAATCCCGGACATTTAGCAAACGGACAATTGGCCAATGGACGTTTAGCCAAACGGACATTTAGCCAACGGAGAATTGGCCAACGGACATTGAGCCAATAGTTGCAACATTTTTTTCGATTTTTTTTTTCAAAATTTTTTATTTTTTCAAAAAAAAAACTTACCCTAACCCCCAATCCTAATCCTAATACTAACCCTGACCCTAACTCTAACCCTAATCCTAACCCTAACCCTAACCCTAAAGCCCAACCCCAACCCTAACCCTAACCTTAACCCTAAACCCAACCCTAACCCATACCCTAGCTCTTACCCTGAAGCCTAAGTCTTAGGCCGGATCCCCACCAGTCAGACAAATCTGACTCAAGCGCGCCTTTTTCTGTCTGGCGAAGTGGAACACGTTTGTTTTATTGTCGCGGTTCCACCGACAAGATTTTGACGCAAAAGTCACGCATGACTATAGTCATGATTTTGGCGCGTTTTATCGAGGTAGTGCTTGTACTACTTTTTCGCCGTGACTGATCGCATTTTTGCCAACGTGAACATTATTGGAAAACAGTTTTATCGGTTTTCAACAGCATGAACGCTGAAAAGTTAATTCAAGAAAATATATAAAAGACATGACTTGTATGACAAAACAAGTCAAAAAAGTATCAGAACCGTGATGTCCAAGATTATCTATGGGGATCTGTTGCCTCTACAATGTTATCAGATGGTATGTAGACTGTATACTGTTTTTCAAGGCCTACTGCAGGCATTTTGAATTGATATAATTTAGATTGAATTATTTTCAAGTTCAAATTCCAGTTCCAGTTCAGTTCGTGATTCAAAATGTGGACCAGTGGTATCTGGCAGAACAAATGTCATTTCTGATGTCATATATGAAACATAGAAGGTGTGGGACTTTCGTTGATAAATATTTAGTGAATCCCCACTAACAAAGCAAACGCTAGACTGAACCCGCCTGACTAACGACTATGCGTGTCTTGTCTACGAAAAAATGGGGTAATCTCCACCAGTCGCGCGCAATTCAAAAACATTGGCACACACGTTTGGTAAAAAATGGAAACTAACAATGACATGGAAGATTTTGCAGTTTTGCATTGGTTGTGGAAACGCAATGCGAGATTGCAGTTGTACGAACCGGCACTGGGTGCACCCTATTTGTGGCAGCAGGCACGAAGAAGGTGTTTTGTTATACACTTTTTCCAACGTTGCTGCAATATGAAGACAAATTTCAAAACTTCAAGACCAGCTACAAAAGCACTGGAAGTTCGTGACCATTTAAAGAAATATTTCGTAACTAGACATGTGGAAATTCCATGGCAATACGACAACATTGCATAATCTATTACATCTTGTATTTGGTTTTCAATAATTTTGTATGTCGTAGTTGTTGATGTTTTATTGTCACAAATACAATAAAAATGTATGGCAAATATAACTGTCAGAACATGTAAAATATGGCATATTATTATCACAGGTCACAAAAATTCACTAAGATATAATTTTTGAATTTTTTGGAAAAAAAATATTAGAAAAAAGGTTGGCTAAATGTCCACCCCTGCAAATATTGGCTAAATGTCCGTTGGTTAAATGTCCGTTGGCTAAACGTCCATTGGCTAAATGTCCGTTGGCTAAATGTCCGGATACCAATATAGATAGATAGCCGTTTTTACAGCAATCGTATATTTTTGTATGGTCCTTATCAAGCATATAAACGTTGACACCCACAGCTACGCCACGCAAATATAATGACATTAATATAATATATTCTTCATCTTTCTAACAATATAAGTTCAATGCGTGCCCTCTCTTATTATTTCGAACTGAAAAAATGGAATCAAATGTGGTGCTAAGTACGAAAACAAATCTCTATTTGTCAGATATTGTTCTGCGCGGTACAACCGTCAAATGACGTCCAAAAATCCACAGAAGAGCTGATATTAGGTTCCTAACATGAAAACGTTTGAATTAGCTCAGCTCAGTTGGATGTGAAACTGAGAGGATGGATATGAAAAAAAATGAAAATTTTGAAATGTTCGCAAGCCAGCATCGTCAGCTAGTTTTTAGAGCTCATAAATCGTTGATACAGGCATCGGTGTGATGTAGAATTTTCGTGGTTTCAACATTACCCCCGAAGAAACCAAGACAAGAAGATCTTATTTATTTGGTCGTCAGTTTCACGTTTTGAGAGAACGATATTACTTCCTATTCTATCTTTTCAAAATTTAGTCGTGGTTCAATTCACATATTTATTCAGTACTACAGCACATTCACGATGCATTGCACGCTTGTTGATCACTTCACTTCAATATATGGCGTGTTCACAGGGCCGAATTAAGTTCAGCTGACGCCCTAAGCACAGCACAATATGGTTGCCCCTTGGCACAGTGGTGGGGTTTAAAATGATTAAGAACGGGTTCTCTCTCTACCCTGATTCAAGTTAACAACCAGTTCGCGTTATGAACCTGTGCGAACCAACTGAATCCCATTACTGCATTGGTCCCGTTTCTGGCTCACATATTACCATTTTACCTTTCACTTACACATGCATTCTACCCATTACAACGTCATAATACAATTCTGCTTCATGGGTAGAATAAATCAGCAGGAATCTATCTATGTATCTGAAATTTCTTCACTTGCGTGTTTGTCTGCTTTTGAATACAGCAAAATCGGAGCACGATACCCCATATAATATTCCTAAATCAGTAAAATCATAATACAGACAGAATAAAACAAGTTTCGTGAAAAATCGAGTCACGGGCTACCGAGTTTGTGAATCCCGGACAGTTGGCCAACGGACATTTCGCCATCGTTTGTGACGACATAACAGAGGGACATTTTGCCAACATAAAAAAAAATCTTTGTGTGTCACCAACTCTAAACCTTACCCAAACCCTAACCCTAACTTTAAGATCCAATTTTTTTTAATTGTGGCCAAATGTCTGATAACCACATTTTTAATTATAACAATGCCTTACCAATTTATTTTTTTAAGCTCTAGTTGAAGGCAAGTTGTCGAGAACAAAGTAGCAGCAATCGAACATATATTGGCATATATATTACATAGTGGGAAATAGTTGTTATATATTTATCAGGAATTAAAATGTACTAGACTATCCGTGACACCATGGGTCACCCAGATCTCAAAACTGCCTTTTTCCCGTCGTATTGTGCCTGCGGTATTTAATTATAGCAAAAGTGACGCCTGCGCAGTAACGCAAACCCCAAATTGAAAATAAGTTTGTTTTCTTTCTCTATGACGAAATAATTGTTAAACAGAAGGTTCAGTTATTAGTTACGCTAAAAGGGAAAATTGTCGTATTATATTGCTATGTGACGAAATAACGACTTTACATTATTGCACAATATGCAGGCCATCAGTGGGCCAAAAAAAACGGCTCTCACTTCGGAACCCGTGGTCCGATTTTCACGAAACTTGTTTTATTTTTGTCCGCATTGCGACACCGCATATGATGTACTCAAAAACAGACAAGCAAGCAAACAAGCAATTTCAAAGTTTTAGCTTAACAAGAAATAGGCATTTCCGTTTTGTAGCACTCTTCAGCTAATTCTAATTTGGTGTAATATATGTTGGCTTTATATAGTTTACCGTAAGTTCTAGTGTGTTATTGTCTTGTTGTAGTGATAGCCTTTATTCTAGTTTAAAATACCAGTATTCTAGAAAATCGTCTACAACGACCACATATCGACCACAAGTACAGAGGGAAAACTTCAAAAACAACTGCATATGCAAGAGCTACTTGAAATTTCGCAACCATTGAAGTGTGAACACTATTTTTGTTAATATTTTTCTCAGTACTCTTTCTCAAGTACCAAGAGGCTTTTATGTTCAAAAACATATAAGAGGGGTCGAAATTTGAAAATTAGAATATAAAAGACAATAGGAGTGTTAGCACATAGAGGATCCTTCCCCTACACGCAACAGTCTCGCATATCTTCAGTTTCACGCCATTCGTTACGGCCACCAACAGAACGAACAGTAGCATCAAAGTTGGCATCATTCTTTGTTCAATTTTAATTAATGCATCACATTTACATTCACTCTCGATTCACCCGGAAGCCGTATTGATGCGACCATGCCGGCTTGCGAAGCGGAGGAAAGTCGTGACCAAGGTCACGTGAGGAGTTCAGCGTCCCCTACAGATATTAGTTGCTGCAATTGAATGTAATCTGATTGCCTACGTCTGTATAAGTCTGCATCATGCGCTTTGGTCTAAATATATTCGTAATCCTAAAATTTAGCGCCTCCGGTTATATCTGTTTTAGACGAATTTGCGATTTTTGAAGTGATTTACATCCACTTTTTCATGTTTACTGACCGCTCTAGTTGTTTACGGTGACACTGAGGAATTTCCTTCGATGCAAACATACACTGCCTAATCTTAGAGCTTGTTAATTTCGATAAGAAAAAACGAAGTTGTGAAAAAACGATTTTGAATTCATATCGATCACATATCAAGTACATAGCTAAAGTTCGTTGTTTGTCTTTTAAATAAATAATTGTATCGTGGGTTTATACGTCCCATAAGACAGTTATCGACTATGGTATGTGACAATTCCCCCCGACAACGACCCCACGAAAAATTGATAAAATGGATGGGGGCCTCTGACCTGATACTCTTAACTATTGAAACCGTGGGTTATGTCTATTCTTTACAATCTGTAATGCACGGTATTCAGTTTGTGGGTTACTACGGAAAATAAATCATCAACAGATATCCTACCCAAGGAGAGACATGTGGTCAAAGGCAGAGCCTGGAATGTTGAATGTTTAAAATACAGGACAGAATAGTTCCATCCCATTTCGCCCTTCAACTCTCCTTCGACTATTAGTGAAAGCTAACAAAACGTTTCCAGGGGTAGCCGTGAAAGACTTGGGATACCGGTATGGGTTCGTTGGTATCTTAACAAATTTCATCATTTACTAAGCCCTGGACTCAATATAGTTTATTCCATCGATTTTATTCCGCGCACAAAATATTTTGTTTCCAAAAAATATTAATATGGCAGCACAATTATTTTTCCATGTTTTCTTTTGTACAAATGAAAATAGAAAGTAAGAAATTAATGATCACACGACAACGACATCTGGGTAGAAGAGGCGTTTTCTTGAGAAACATTTTTAACCAAGGCTACGTTATGAGCTTTTAATTTTAAAGCCATTATTGACTGAACTTCGATGGAATTATTTACATTTTCAAGATTCTCCAGCCTGTTGCTACTCGTGATCATCATCCAAGACAGGATAATGAGGGAATAAACCTATCCTTGTGTGAATATCTAAGACCTCCCATATCACTACGCCATGATTTTCTTCAGTTACGGAGAGTTCTCCTCCCGTGTTCTTGCCCAAGTATTTGTTGTTTTCATTTTGAGGTTTCAGCTCAACTCCATTCCCTTTGTAAGTAGCAATGTAAGATCTGTAGAAGGAGAGTAGTTTCATCGTTCTTAGTTACATGTTTATATGAACTCTCAATCTTTCAATTTCTAGGGTTATCTAGATAAATATATTTATCCTCATTTTCGGATCAGTAAAATGCTAAAATTTGGGTGTTTCAAGATTATTGTTGGTATTTGAAACGTGAGAAATGAAATTCTAGCTTTCTATCATCTAATATATGGAAAAGCTTTCTA
>JAUELA010007101.1:0-12081 GCA_031471845.1 Boltenia villosa | reverse complement strand
TCCAGCGACTAATATCGTATCCGGTCGCTACATAACCTGTTCAATTGTGATGTAATAAGAACGAATGTTATAACAACAACAAATTTTATATGCGCACTATGCAATGTCAATTTAAATATACTTCATGGGGGGGCGATGATGATATATAGAGTGTTGAAAGGGGGCAACGGTTCATAAAAGTTTGAGAACCACTGTCCTAGACGACGTAACAGTCTCGTTATTATGTTCTTCCTCATTGACTTAAACATTGCTGAGGCATCGGCGAATTTGTTTTTGTATGTATGGATGTTTTCAGTTTCCAATAACCTGACAAAATTTCGAAACTGTTAAATGACGTAAGTGTGTTGAGAGTAAACAAAACTGACTCACTCTGTATATAATTTGGTTGTCTCCTGGAAATATAATTTAAAACACAATAAATTTCGGAATGACATCATTTATGAGTTATTCTTGCCTTGTTTAAGGTGAAGAAAAAAGGACAAAAGGGTGTATATAAATCCATGTTGGATGTGTATTATAATTAATATCAGTTCGTCTTGGCCTCTTGAAAAGGATGTGTGAAAGAGTAGTATGTCTGCCTTTCTCACTGGCATTTTTATTGTCGTGCTTCAGCAGTCCTCCGAAGAAATAAAAAAGAAAGTTTATCATGTAACATTTCGTTACATAACTGGCAAATGTATCAGGATCCGAGGGAAATCCATTCATTCAAGTTGGCCCAAGATAATAAAACTGATGCAATACGAACAGAGAGAGTCAATTTCGTTTCTGATTTTCTTTAAAATTGAATGAAACTTACTTATTTGCAGTTTTAAGGCTGGAATACACGTACGCGTAAACGCACGCGTTTTTTGTTTTGTTTCATTACAACCGCGCGTAATTCGATTCCATACGTATCCGCGCGGTTGTAATGAAACAAACCAAACAACGCGTGCGTTTACCGCGTACGTGTATTCCAGCCTTTAGATCGTCGACTGAAGTTGATGTAATAAATTCCTTAGAACATATATTCTATCAATCTTCGTATGAGCCCGTTTGGAGGTAGGATCTTCCGTTGGGTTCTTTTTTGGCTACACAATATTCAATATATTTTTATTGACAGATTATAGCAACATAGCGACCTTTATCTCTCTCTCTCTCTCTCTCTCTACGCCTTCTTATTACTATGATGAAGAACGTTCTTTCGACGATAGTTTTACTTATTTGCATGTCTGGTATTGATTGTATAGATTGGAAGAACTGGTTCTTGCCACAAAAACATGGTCGGTGGAATATATATAAATTTTTGTTTTGTGCTCTGTATGTGCAACATGTCGGAGATCAAGTGCGACGACGATAAATATACTGTATTTGTATTTGATTTGATTCCAGATTGCACATTCACGTCCTGGTTGGGCACAACATGCATACGCATGGGAAAGGATACTTATAAGATAACACAGACAAGGGAAAAAATCCCAGCGGAGAATGGGGGTGAAGACTGCGATCCACTGGAGGAGACACAACAAATAATAGGTATGATGGTAAACTGCTTTTGTTACATTGGGAAAACGGGATGTCTGATGGAGAGGATGAGAGAGAGATAGATCCTGCATATAGCAAAGCATACTTTTTGAAGTATGTTATAGGAAGGGGGCGGGAGAAAACCTGTTGGGGGCATAAATGAACTATGGAACATGATCCTAACATAATAAAAATAATGCCTGATTGTATTTTACTACATACCTGCTTAGCTTCTTCATAAGCTTCTCATAGACAAGAAAATAGTTAAGATATTGAACAAACCTTCAATCTTCAAAACCAAAATTTGTTTTTATATTAAAATACATGACTTCCACTGTTTCGCTTTTTCATACCGTCTGTTTACACAGCATATACGACTTTCTGTACATTTATCCGGAAATAATGGTTGGAGGGCATAACATTTGTGAATCTTTGCGTTGTTTCAGATTGCAGTGTGTTTGATTTAATGGCGAATACTTTGATGCAAAATATTGCACAGGAAAGTCATATGAGAGTTCGCATGAAAGAGGTAACTTGTATTATTGTTCTTATTGTTATTGACAGTCGCAATAGTACAATAAAAATATGATAGATATCAATTCAAAGGTTGTAGATAAATCGTCTACTAGTTTACTACATAATTTTAGATTAGATTGTTTATTGGAATGCTCTACATGTTCGTGCATAGTTGATAATTTAAATTTAATAATTTAAAGTTTTTCAGGAACAAAAATATACGTAGAATAACGTCATATTATTTTCAAGATCAAATCTAAAATAATGTGCGTGTCCTTTTATAACGATTGATTTAATTTTCGTCATTCCAGGAAGTTGTCCCAGTGATAAAGAATACACAGAGCCATGAGTATTAAACGTTCCATTTGTCAACGATGAAATATTAAATGATTGTAAGCTACAATATATGGATTATGTTGTCCAAACAAAGTATGGCACATTTGGTAATTGGACACGAGGTTAAGGCAGGGGTGGGCAAACTACGGCCAACGAAGTCTCCTGCGCGGCCCGCGAACTTCCTCGCAAGGCGATGTCAATTTGTGTGGTCCAGACATTTTCGCACAGAAAAACGAGTTTAACGAGACTACAATGAGATTTCGCAGCCATGTTGCAAATACAAACACATTTTCATGAATAATAATTGCCTTTTTGTGTTCAATATCGTTTAGTAAATATACTTTTTGTTGAATGTGGCCAGCGGGGCCATAACCACGGGTGTCAATGAGTGTATGCGTATGTAGAAGAAATCTTGACTCGCCAGATTTTCCAAAAATTATCCCAAATAGCAGTGAAAGTGCAATGACAAGACCTCTTTCTTATCTGTCCGCGGTCTACTGTGTGCAGGCGAGCTGAAATTAATAATTCATTGCAGTGTTAATTTTGATTAAAAACAATTTATTTTACAGCTATTCGTTTCTACAATCCGGGTTTCAGTGTGTTACCTACACGTGAGTCGAATGCTTTACCTACACGTGAGTCGAATGCTTTAATATTTCAATTTGTGTAATAATATAGTATAATAATTCATTGCAGCGTTAATTTTGCTTAAAAAACAACTTATTTTACAGCCGATGTTGATTCCTATCTGAGCTTCACTGCTTCGCCTGCACGTGAGTCGAATGTCAATTTGTGTAATAATATAGTATACAAAATTTAACGAGGGTTTCCAGTATATTCTAGCTCAATTTATACATATGTAATCTGTTCTAAAGGTTTTTCCATATTTTAACATAAATAGGGAAGCTGCCAAATTTAAAAATTAGGGGGCAAACGAGATTATATAAGTAGGCCTATACATATATATATACCGGGCGACTTCTTACTGTCATACATGATATGGTATCCGGACATTAAGCCACATTAAAAAAAAAATTAGATCTTAAAGTTATGGTTAGGTTTAGGGTTGGGGTAAGGGTTAGGGTAAAGTTTGGAGTTAGTGACAACAAAGAATCTTTTTTAATGTTGGCAAAATGTCCCTATGTTATGACGTCACAAACGTGGCTAAATGTAAATTGGCTAAATGCCCGGGATTAACATATTCAATAATGATCAAACATAGGACCATCTTCGACTACTACTACACCAGAGGTCGAAGAAGATGATGATGAACGTCTATGTAGTGATGGCATTGAGGACTCTGGTTCCATCAGACTGTTTGGCAGGAGATGTACGGAAAATCAGAGAAAGAAAAGAGAAGCTCCTCTAAGAAGAGTAAAGAGGAGTGTAAGAGCTAAACACTGTTGTCATAAGTTATGAAACTGTTTAACCATTAGGACCCCGGAATTCTTCGTCCTTTCAGTCTTGCACAAAATTCTAAATAAATCATCCATTATTAACATCAAATAAATTGTAAATGAAAATATCATTATTAATTCAACAGCAAGTGATGAAGAGGAGAGATTTGTTGGTTCTTGTTGATGAAAGCGGGAGCGTCGGCGGTCACTTCGCTACAGAGATGAGACTAGCAACAGCGGTTGTAAATTGTGAGTGTCTATTACAATATATTCATTTTGCTTTTCTGTTGATCACATAAAATATTTCAAAGTGATGCTATATTTGGACAGACGATTTTGAAAGTCAGAGCAGCGTCAAAAAATTCAACAATTTCGTGACTTATAACATTCCCTAGCAGTTACACACTCACGACCCTTTGAAACTACGGTAGAGCTACAGTTGAATTGACGAAGAATTGCCTATTTACGAAGTAAAACTACGCAAATGCTTATTTGCAACGAAGGAATACCGTCGTGCTATTTGCGAATAAGCATTTGCGTAGTTTTCCTTCTAAAGACAATTCGAAAATTCCACCGTAACCTACCATAGTGTGAAAGGGGCATCAAAGTAGTGAACAGTTTACAATTGCTTTTATCAGCTCGTAGTAATCATATTTCTTTTACTTCAGCTCTGTGCAAAACACTCCGTATTGGAGAGGTCACAACAAGAGTTGCTCTCGGTACCTTCGCAACAAAATATTATGACTTCCTCAATTTTGATGAATTTATCTCCAAACCAACGACACAGAACGTAATGGAGATTTTCGATCAAGTGAAGTAAGAAATTAATTTCAAGATTATCATCGTTCCTTATCTATTTTGCGAACTAGTGGCCTGGTGAGGAGCAGGCCTGGTGATGTTCGTATGGTGGGAATCAAGATATTCAATTTTGAGTCGAAAGTAAACAAATTTGCATTAAGCTAAGAGAAATCAATCTGTCAATGACTCCCGTGCATGTTGCGTGTAGTGGAAATCTTGACTCGCAAGAGAAGTTCGGATCCGTCGTATGCTCTCTAGCCCCATCATTTCAGATTCAACGCGATGACCTCCAGCATTTTACTATTCGACCGAAATTACAAGTCGACCGTGATTGTCGAGTAATTTGTATTGTGTAGTTATTCAAAATCCAAGAAATTTACTCTGCAATTCTGGTCAAAGTAAGCACTCTGGCGCCACCTTCCTTTGAGATTTTTAGACGACGAGTTTATCAAGTTTCATCGTCTAGCTTTGGAATTTAAAAATTAACCTCCCATTTTTGATCCAACCAAGCTCTCTAGCGCTACATCCTAATGATAATAAATACGAAAACGATATGATTTCAGTGTTTCACACTGACAGGCTAATTAAAATCAATTCAGGAATAAATTGTGGTGAAGGCTTTATGGAGATTTAAACTTAACTATAAATACCCAGATAAATGCCAAACTCTCCACCCGACTGATCTTGAAAGCACATAAAGCGTACCTTGTACCCTAAGCAAAGGTTGAAAGGTTAATTCTCATATTTTGAACAGCTAATAGTGTGGCCTCAGGGGAGAGTTGAATGAAGTTCATCCGAAATAAAATTGTTTTCAAATATCGCGTGATAAGATAATTAAATCGATGACACTTCGAGAATATTTCATTTGCCACTGAATCAACGAGAAATTAATTTACTGAATGGAAACAGTGGTAGACAGACCCACACAATTATTTTAATTTCAGGAGAAGCCGTACTGGGAATGGTCCTTCGACTTGCCTCAGTAATGCACTTAAAAAGGCCAACTGGGAAATCTTTTCTTCTTCTCACGGAAAACCTAAATTCAATGAAGTAAGAGAAGGCTTGATTCTGCTGATAACTGACGGGTGAGATGAAATCTTTTTACACTTCAATGCAGTGTTGTAGTGGGAGGAATCGGACATTTCGCCATCGTTTGTGACTTCATAACAGGGGACATTTTGCCAACATTAAAAAAAATCTTTGTGTGTCACTAACTCTAAACAATACCCTAACCCTAACAATAACCCTAACCCTAAGTTCTTCTCTTTCTTTGATTTGTGGCGTAATGTCCGTTGGCTAAATGTTCGGATGGGCGAATCCAACTTACTTTTCCCCATATGACTCTCAAAAGGTTCCGAAGAATTAGTAAATATTTAATATCAATTTGTCTCAATTCATTTCGATTTACATATATTTATTTTGCGTTTCGAATCAATCTAATTTAGAAATACACCAGTACTACCACTAGTAAGATGTGGTGCTAAGCTAGATTAATTTCTTACTTACAGATGTGCAAACTGCGCAAGTGATGAAGAGCTGACAGCAATCGGCGAAACGTTATATAAGAAAAAAATCACCATCATGGTTATTTACCTCGGCTCTGATCGTAGCTGTGCAGATAAGATACGGGTTCGTGGATATGCGTGTAACGTTCTAGTTGTGAAACCACTCTTGTGCTTAAGATTTTTCCTATATTCAGTCATGTCCCAATATGAACCACCGAAAAAAAATAAGAACTGAAATCAACGGCTAGAAAAGTACATACACAAGCTAAGCTTTATTGATTCATTACCGATTTCCGTTATTCCTGGATGCCCCTTTGAAACTATGGTAGATCTACAGTAGAAAGGACGAAGAATTGCTTATTTACTATATAAAACTACACAAATGCTGATTTGCAAAGAAGAAATACCGTCGTGCTATTCGCGAATACGCATTTGCGTAGTTTTACTTTGCATGTAGGAAATTCTTCGGCAATTATACCGTAGATCTACCGTAGTGTGAAAGGGGCAAAGGTGAGCTTCGTACTTGGTGCTTTACCAACACTAAAACAAAAAAACATACATGGAGGCGAACGAAGAAATATAAACAACTTTACCACAGCTTTTTTAGTTACACATCAAGTTGTATACATAGACCAAACATTCTTTTTGCCCAAAGGTTACTTGTATCGACTTTACATTCCGCGTCTATAATTTCATTTTGTGATCTGTAGCATCTCCTCAGTGGGACTCATTGCCAGCAAGCACTGCAATTACCGAAATGGGAAAATATGACGCAACTGGCCGAAGTTTTTGAGAATAAGGACTGCGTGAGCAGATGGAGATTTGCTAGTGAAACCTGTGAATAGAAGAAGTGACGACAATGTATATCATGTATTATTTGCTCGTGAAATAGTATTTTCAAACTACAAAGTACGAATTACATTTGGTTGATCAATATTTATGAGTGAATTAATTGTTGTATTTGTATTATTGGAATCCCGGACATTTAGCCAACGGACATTTAGCCAATAGTTGCAGAAGTGGACATTTAGTCAACATTTCTTTTCTCGATTTTTTTTGTTTCAAAAATTGAACCTAACCATCCTAACCCTGAAGCTACCACTACCCTTACCCTAACCCCCAACCCTGATCCCCAATCCTAATCCTCACCCTAATCCTAACCTTAACCCTGACCCTAACCCTTAACCCATACTCTAACTCTTACCCTGAAGCTTAACTCTAATCCTAAGATATAATTTTTGAATATTTTGAAGAGAAAAAAATTCGAAAAAAATTCGGCTAAATGTCCACCCCTGCAAATATTGGCTAAATGTCCGTAGGCTAAACTTCCATTGGCTAAATGTCCGGATACCGTATTAATGCTATAGATGTGAATACGTAATTGAGGCAGCCGATAGGTGGTCCAGGAATAGATAGGTAGCCTAGGTATTGAGAAAAATCAACGTTCGGTCCTCCAACAAATGATGACCCGAATCCAAACGATATAAACCAATTTGAAATATAGTGAAAAAAAACAGACGATCCGGAGTGGTTTTTCGTTATTGTGTTATTTCCGTGTTTATACCCGCCTTATTTTTAATATTTCAAATCGATTACATCTATCTTACTGGTTGTTGCGATAACAAGCGAGATCATTAATACTTCCAATGAAACAACCAATTGTGTTTACATGTATTAAATTGGCTTAACGGCACTAATAGCAATTTCAAAATTCGGAGAATGCGGTACCTGAAATATTTAAACTCTAACAAAATGGTTGTATCCTTGCAATTGCGTAGCCGATGAATATTACTTTGATGTGATCTGCTCGACATTCAAAGTGAAATGATTTCATTTGAGAAAGTGAGCTTGCCATTTTTTTCGCGATTTTTCGCTTCCCGAGCGAAAATGCTCTTTCCGCACTTTCCGAATAGTGGGAGATGAAGATAAGAGGAGAAGATAGGAGGAAAATAGTCAAAAATCGGGCCCATTAATTTTTTAAAACAAACAAAGAAAAATAGTCAAAATAGTTGTTTATACGCGCCTTTAATCACGTCAACAATTTTATACCCCTCTTCCCCCTTGTCAACAACTGTCAAACTTTCAGTGAACCCCCTAATGAAATTATGCCCCTCCCCCTTCATTACAAAAAAACAGCATTTTATACATTTTTTTAATTGTTCAGCAGATTTAAAATTGACTTTAACACTGAATTCATGAAAAAATCGAGTCGTCATGAAAATGACATTGTTGACGTCAATTTATCTAGAAACTACCTCCTCCCTCATGTCAACAATTGTCAACTTTCCCTATTTTGTTGACATAATTTTTGGACGACCCCTTACAGAAAAATTATAGTTTTGCCGAATTTGGCCGTTTCCAACATAGCTGGCACCATTTATACGAAGGCGTTCTCGTGAAAACACGAGGGTGAGATTTTATGGGAGATAGTAAGAAAAATGTGCATCACCCGAGACGTTCTGACCGTTCGAAGTTCGCACTTAAACAAAGTATCCTGGTCTACTCAAAGCTGCATCAGGTAAATCCGGTATCCAGATATTTATCCAACAGACATTTCGCCTAAATTCAAAAAATGAGATCTTAGAGCTAGGGTGAGGTGGGAGACACACAAAGATTTTTTTTTCAATGTTAACAAAATTTCCCCTCTGCAAATGATGGCGAAATATCCGTTGGCTGAATGTCGTGCAAATGATGGCGAAATGTCCGTTGGCTGAATGTCGTGGATTCTGGAAAGCCTGTTCCGTAAAGTAAAACTCGATCCTTTGTTGTTCCCTGTATTGAACACAGACTAATTCGACGAAATTTTAACACTTGTTCAGTAAATATCCATAGTTTTTATACGATACCAATAGAATTGCACACAATTATGATAGGCTGTCATTATCAATAGGTTTGAATATTAGTAAACGACAGAATTCAAGAGATGAACTTCATTGCTTCAGGGAGTCTAAACTTTATAAACTCATGAAACTCTGTTGTATCTATGTATTGTATCTGTTTACTGGAGCAAATTCAAAGGTTGCACGACTTACTTGAGAAATTTGAAGGATGAAGTTCACGTGCAAATTCAGAGGTTGCACGATATAGTATTAAATTGTGAAGTATGTCCTAATGACCGCATTATGCTCTCTAGCGCTATCATTTTTATTTAAATGAAATCGTCCTGAATGCTTAACATTCTCCCGAAGCTTTGAGACTGAGCGTAGAGTGGTTTCAGAGATATTGGCATTTGAGCGGGAGATAAGAAAAATAATAAGATAAATAAGAAAACAGGATGCTTTCACACTGACAACCTAAATGCTAAAATACACGTATGCGGTAAACTCACGCGTTTTTTGTTTGTTTTAATATAGCCGCGCGTAATTCGATTCCATACGGATCCGCGCGACTATGTCAAAACAAACCAAAAACGTGTGAGTCTGCGCGCACGTGTAGTTTGGCCTTTAGAAATGCGCTGTGACCGCGCGCTGAATCGGCGAAGTGTCCGGTTCTACGCGAAAGAATTTGCCTTGAGTTGTGTGATGATCCTTGGTTGTACTCGATGAGAAAGATTGAAAGGTAACTGAAGGTCAAAAATGTAAGTTGGGAGAAAAGCGTCACCTCTGAACTTGATATTTACCAGCCGTTCTTTAAATAAAAACATGATTTATATAAAGATAACATCACACGTGTAAATTTGATAAATCATCCCCCTCATTCTCGTCGCTGTTATTGTACATTTTTTCAATAACTATATATTTTTTAATTTCAAGCACACTACAACTTTGAAAAAGATTCACAGTTCAGTTTCTATTGAAAACGCAGAAGATAAAAGTCTGATATTCTACAATAAAATACAGCCTTAGTCATACTACATACAAGCGAACAATTGACCACAATTACTTTAAACACGTAGAAAACGGGGCGACGAAATATTTCATAATGTTTCTATGAAATATTTCGTCGCCCCGTTTTCTATTTATCTATCTATCTGTGGCAAAGTGAGCAAAATGAATAATCATTTATTCAATTATTTATTTAGGCTTTGCAGCAAATGGAAAATATTTGATATTTGTGTAGAGTTATTGGTTTGGGTCGGCCAATGCAGTTTAACAGTTAAAATCGTTACTAATCACGATTTCTTATGTAATTATTTGTCTACATTTCATAGATCAACCGCCTCGTTCTCATTACTGTTATTGTACATTTTTTCAATAACTATATTTTTAAAAATTTCAAGCACACAACAACTTTGAAAAAGATTCACAACAGTTTCTATCAAAAACGCAGAAGATAAAAGTCAGATATTGCACAAAAATGTAGCTTCAGTCATACTACATATAAGCGAACAATATTGACCATTATTACTTTCAACACATAGAAAACGGAGTGACAAAATATTTCACAATGTTTCTATGTACCATCTACGAACTCTATAACTCGCGATCAAGAGCATATCTGTGGCAAAGTGAGCAAAATGAATAATCAGCAAATGGAAAATATTTGATATTTGTGTACAGTTATTGGTTTGGGTCGATCAATGCAGTTTAACAGTTAAAACCGTCACTATTAGCGATTTCTTACGTAATTATCGTACTCATTGTCATTATTGTTATTGTAAAATTTCCCCTAACTATATTTTTTCAAATTTCAAGCACACAATATGAAAAAGATTCACAATTCAGATTCGATAGAAAACGAAGAAGATAAAAAAGTCTGGTATGCTACCATAAAATATACCTTTAGTCATACCGGCTTGCGGTGTATTCGAATTAACAAATGCCGTTCATCGCAGAAACATGACCGAAGAGATAAAATCAGTTGCTATTCCGCAACAACAAAATTCTTGTACGTACAGTAGCTCAGTTTCGTTAAGCTCATTTTTTCTGTTTCTTCAACTGTTCCTTCTCTCACCCATTTCATTTTGCTGCTGAATTTGTCGAATAAGGCTATCTCTTGGTAATTTACCTATCAGCAGAAATTTTGAACATACAAACATGTGTTAATTGAAGATGATTTGAAAATAAATAATAAATTAAGCCAAAAGCCGAAACCCACCGACATACGGATAAAATTCCCCATTTTATCGCCCACCAACCCATCACACAAACATCAAATAGCTTAGTAATTGTGGGATAAGGATTCAATCTTTTTTTCTGTTTTCAAAGTTAAAATTTGTTTTTGTATATACGAACGGTTTCAATTCCTATACAGCTGGGAAATTTCTAAACCACAGACGAGATACAGAAACTCTCTGAAATGGTATCGTAGTGTTGTAGTAATGATGTTAAAAACTTGAACAATGACTCATTCTACATATTTGATTTGAGTGGGTTTTGTATATATGAAAACGTAGAAGATAAGAGTCTGATATTCTACAATAATATACCTTTACTACCCGGCGGCTTATTCGAATGCAAAATGCCGTTCATCGTAGAAACATGATCGAAGAGATAATTAAAAGCAGTTGCTATTCCACAACAACAAAATTCTTGAACTCATCGACATAGTTCAAGAGTTCAAATCCTAAATCTTTAGATTTTTGTCAATTTTATCGATTTATAACTTTCAGTTTCGCAATTGCTTCATAATGTTTCAATACTCTGTTATTAGATACTGAAGTAATACTTTATTGTTATTGCATTGAAATGTTAAAAACACCAACTCGTAAAGTCATTGAGGATACTGCGTGTGGTATCCGGATATTTAGTCAATGGACATTTGGCCACTATTTGCAGTGGTGGACATTTGGGCAACGGACATTTGGCCAATATTTGCAGGGGTGGACATTTGGTCAACATTAACATAATAATATGTTATATATTTTTGGGGTTGGGGTTGGGGCTAGGGTTAGGATGATAAGGTTTGATTTTTCGTAAAAAAAAAACGACGAAAATTTTGGGCAAAATGTCCCATTCTGCGACTATTGGCCAAATGTCCGTTGGCTAAATGTACGGGATTAGCTGAGTGTATATGTGTGTGATGAATCTCGACGAGAAAGGGAGAATTCCCGGATATCGCAGAAGCATAGTAGTAGCTTCTCTTCTAGA
>JAUELA010006990.1:0-12083 GCA_031471845.1 Boltenia villosa | reverse complement strand
ATATTTGTTACATTGTTGCATAATTGTTACGTAATGATAATGCAACAATTTCCCGATCTAATCGAAAACTGTAACAAATGCTTCGCGACCCACCTGGGAAGCACTGGTTTAAAAGAGTAAAATTTCAATAATGTTTTGAGAATTTCTTTCGAAAACTGATTCGTATGAAACGTCGAACTGCAAGAATTGGTACAATTTGACATCATCTTGGTTAAAAAGTCTTTATGCTGTCATATAAAATCAAGGATATCGTCACAATTGGAAATATGATCAATAATGTGATTACTATTTAATTCTTTCCCCATTCATGATAAAAGTTGGACCACCAACCTCGTGTCGTGCGTGGAAGTGTATGTAAGACATATAGATAGAGTAAACGTTACTAACCAGTCTCATAACTATTGTATTGACTATACGGAATGATGTTTTGAAATAATGAATGCTGTGAAAACTTGGTAAATATTTCCCGCCATTTTTCCTTTTTTCGTATCATATGGTCGTGTCGCCTTCTTTGTTTATATTAACGTAATTAATCTTCTTCGTGACATTTTAAAGAGAGATTTTATCATTATTCAAAAGTGAAAGTCATTCTTACTTGGCACCGAACTGTCAATCATTAACGTCAGTTTATTTTCTCCAAAAGTTGGTGAAAAAAATTAATTTAGGAGCTTTGGTTAATTAATTACAGTGCTCGAAATGAAATGTCGATTGAAGTGATTTAAAAGCGTTACTACTTATGCACGTAATGTACCTAATTGACCGGACAAAATACTTTTGAAAAGAATTTTTTTTTATGGCATCTGGGGCTACTCGAAATTTGAGGGTTAATTTACTGATGACATCATTTATTTTTATTTTTATTCAATAATCACGTTTTATTACTTTTGTGTTTTGATCAGTGTATTGGGTTTATATATGTTTTGGGGATCATTTCCTGGTTGCCAAAAATGATTATATCCATTTTTGAAATCTCGGGCCCCCTTCCGATAGCTTCTGGACCCCTAGGAACCCGGCAGACCCCACTTTGAGAGATAGGGAGCTATAGGAATGAAAATATTGAAACTATAAAAAATAAACGGAAATATGAAATGAGTTGTTGCTTCATAAACTAAAAATAAACAAGACAAGGAAGGCGACGTTTCTGTCGGTTTGTTTCGCAAATCGGCATATTTCGCAAGTCATTCTTACAATGCGTGCTTTCTAAATATAAAAATTTCCAGGTATTTTTCTATGCGAAAAAAAACTTTACTTTCGGAATAGGGCGGGCAAATGGATTTCAATCTTTGCAAAGGTTTCTTCGTATTATTCTCAACGTATTTTTAATCTTATCTTCCCGCTAACCAGTGCTTTATATTTGCCGTTCGCGTTTGTTTTTAATTTTCCATCATGATCAAATCGAAAGTATTAGACGCGAGGGGGCGCCAGAGATTTACTCTGCAGCTACGAGTTGAAGGCAGTTTAGGAGAGTGGCTCTTACACAAATACAGATTCTCGAAATAATTTCTAGATGCCCTTCCCCTTCACGGTCGAGATTTTCTTTACACGCACAGATGAACGCAATAAACAATATGTAAAAAAATAGATGACGGCACGACCGTTTCCCAATTCCTTACCTCGCTCAGTCGTTCGTTCCATCGTTAGAAAATTTTGGAAACTTCCATTTCGACATGTCGCTACGGTACATATTGCAAGCGGTATGGTAACCAAGATGTGGGTGGTGTTGCATACTTGCGCGAGTGTCTTTATTTGAACAATTTCAAACTAGAAGTTAGCATTTGGGAATATTTAAAGATCCGATTTCGAATGGAATGGAGTCTCGAATCTATGGAATATCGTGTAAATCATGAACTCTATTATGTCGTATGAGAGTACGCATTTAAATCTAATTACATCAAGGCCAAGGTCAAAAAGATAGGTTAGTTTCTTTCTTACAGGAAATTTAACACTCCAGATTAAAAAAATATATTGATGTATCATATTTACCCTCGATTCATTGGAAACCCGTATCGGGCTCTTATACATGGATGCATGACGCGACCACGCCTGCTTGTGAGCAATGCTAAACTTGGATAGCAGAGAAAAGCTGCGACCAAGGTCACGTGGCAAGCGTTCTGCACCGGCGAGGAGTTCAGCGTCTCCAGTCACTTACTCACATCAAGGATTAGTGTGAACACGATATATTGAGGTGAAGTGATCAGGCGTACGGGGCGCAGGTGCTGTTGTACTGAAGAAATCTATGCAGCTAGGATTCGACCCTTAACCTCTCAGTGAGCATAGATGTCTAGCCAACGGTTTCTCCCGTTCGGCAACGGGACAGCCTCATTACCTCAATGGATCCATGTTCGGAAAAAGAATATATTTCTCCCAGATTCGTGAAATCTCGCTCTGGTTAGAATAGGAATGACCAACAAATTATGAGCAATTTGAAAACATTAAAACATGAATCACTCCAGAGAAAACTTTTACAGAATGACATTTTATTAAGATTATCAGACGGCGATTTACCAAACTTTTCATCGAAATTTCCAACAAAACGTTATCAGTCCACCACATCCAGGATAATTACTTGAAATATCTGAACGAATCGATATTACGTTCTATTCATGATTACGTAATGACCGGAAATTATTCACTTGAAGAGACTTGAATATTGGAATTGTAAAGAGGTTGTTATATCAATTATTCTTTTGCTTTCTTTGAAGGCATTGAGAGGGAAAATAGATAATTGAAGTCGAAACCAGAAATGATGTTATGACGTCATATGTGTGCCACAAAATGTCTTTCCCAGTTCTTTTTATAATGTATTTAAACGCTCACAGTACCGGAAAAATGTCCTTGATAGGTTTCTAAATTACCATGCGGTGAAGCCCACTTTTTGTATCCTGCGGAATATCTATGACGCGTGTGTGACGTCATGTGACACCGCTCTGCACTGAAGAGAATCCAACAGAACTTGTACATTTTCGAATCTAATCTTAAGAAAATATTTCTGCAGGAATATTTTTCACATTTTTTTAAGAAATGCAAAACATTGATAACTTCAAAGCCTTGTTTTCCAAGCGCCGTTATGTGGACGACCAGCCACAGCATTAAATCAATTAGAATTCATTTGAATGAATTGACTTTTTGTTGCTGATGATATTTATAAATGCATGTGATTCCGAACAGTAAAATTATTTTATTTGAATTAAATCAGTAGCAATCCGAAATTGGAATGTTTGGTGTTAGCGTCATTCTCGGGAGCAAGTAATATGGATCTAAGGTATTAATGGTATACGGAATAAAACCAAAACCTATCGTGTGAGTCCCAATGTTGGAGAATTAATAAACCCTCCGGGAGAGGTTTGTATAGTATCTTTCAAAAGATCAGTATATGGAAAAAAGAGGTTTATGAGCATAGTAGTTTGAAATACCAATTCTCATAAAATGGATGTTTAATTTCTTCATTCACTACACTAGAGTATACGTTTGAGTAATTATGTAATCTTAAATAGGCTTGGATTATCCGACTGGGGTGAAATGGGTCCGCTGAAAATTATATAGACCTCGAGGTGGTTACAGGTATAGCGTGGTGGTAAAAGGTACCCATGTCGCCTAGGCGCCTAGGTATGAGTCAATCCCACCTTCGTATATTACCTTTTTGCAAGTCCCCCTCCAAAACTAGATTCTTCTACAGGACTTGTGAATTGGGACATCTTATGGAGACATAAAAGGGACACAAAGTGCTCTTAGGTTGAATAATTAGTCCATGCTATTCTTTACTTTACACAATTTGATAGCTATGATATCCGAACAAGCACGGCATATCTCCCACGGTCTTATTCATTTTTTGTCACTAAGGCGTCTTTCAAATGTGAAAGAGTTCTACGAAGAACAAGACCATAACAAAATAATTGTGACGTGACAATCTTAAACTTAGAAATGAAAAGTAACGAAACAGAAAAGCCGCAAACAATTTAATAGTTGAGAGATTTTTTCATAAATTAAATAATTATGACGAAATCCTGTAATTATTATTTTATCGGGGAAACTCCAGCCACAGATATCCATATAATGACCTAATAAAATGAAGTTAATACCGCCGCCCTCACTTCCTTCCTATCGTTTCTAAATTGCGAAAATTGACAATTTTCCATGATTATTTGATCTATAAAAGACAGATTTCCTATGTATTCACTCATATGCGAATCAGGATCAGCATAGGACTCTTTCAAACATAGTGCTATCTGATGAATATTGAGAGTCGAGCATATTTTATAATGTTTTTATATACTGAAGTAGAGTTTAAATAACACTAGTGCTTCAATTATGTTATGTAAGAAATGAAAATCAAATTCTGTATGTTTGTAATATTTTTTTTCTTTAGTAACAGATTAAACATGAAGTTGTCTATTGCGATCGCTATTGTCTTGGTGTGTGCATTCTGCGCTGATGCGAGTGTAAGTATAGTTTAAAACTGTAATATTATGATTAAGTATGAGTTCATTCTCAAAATTTGAATTGAATTTGTTTAAAAAACTACTTTTTTCCTCTCAAAATCCATTGATTTAAATATATGTTTAGTTTAGACAAAACTATCAGTATCTAACGTGGGCACTGCTTGTGTTTTTTACAAATTAGAGTGTGGATAAACTTCTCTAAAATGTGGGAATCGGTTTTTTATTCCATTTTCAATCTTAGATAATACCGGTGTATTACGGATGTAGCAACACCAATTATTACTGGTACCCACCATACAATCGCTGCCAACAGATCTGCGGATACAATGAAGACTGCTTCCAACTCGACCGGAGCAAATGCGGGATTTGTGTTCCAGTAAGTATTCGATAGTTTCTAGCTATACCAAAACTTTTACCCAACCTATACCCAAAACTGAAATGAGAATACAGTGAAGGAACCTGGGGACAAATTACACGTTTAACTCCAAGACACATTTTTGCGAAGACCCTATATTGCAGAAAAGTGTTTCATACGCAAAGTTTTATATATTCATATTCTATTGGACTTCGAATGACAAAGTATATTTTCTACTGTTTTAAAATAGGGTAAGTTATTAAAACCATTTCTCTTAATTGTAATATTCAGGGACACTCTAAAATGAACCTTAAATATTAAACTTTGACCCTAATGATGGTAAATTGTGTGTTTCAGCGCAAATATCCTCTTCCTATCGACCAGTTGGGGCCGCATTAAGTCTAGGAAGCTGCAAGAGCAAAGAATGTCTCACAAGACTGGTCTGTTGGATACTCAACAGCTTAATATAGTGTTAATCAATTTATGGATGATTTTTTTGCATAAAGCAATTATACTGCATAAATAAATAGATTATAGCTGATGATAAGTTTTTTTGTGTATGGCTTAATAAGAGTGACGTAGTGATGACGTCATATATTTACACACCCTTCAGTGAAGTGTTTATTTATGATTTGCCAAGTGCTGCAGGTACCAGGACTCCCTAGTGTTTCTGTTGAAGCCTAGATCTCTCTATAGTGAAACGGCATATGTCCCACTATAGTGAAACCAATTAAGTCTCATAACGCGCCTCCGAATCGAATGAATGATAGATTGATGATGAACTTATTGTTGAAATAATAGTTGTAAACAGTTGTATACGGTCACCAGGTCAAAATGAGAGAATGTTCAGAAGCGATTCTGAAGCGATTAACTAAAACAAAATGAATATGCTCAAATTACTAACAACCAAAACATACTATTCAAAACAATAGAATAAACCATACAAATCCATGGCAAAATGGTCAAATGATTCCATAAACTAAGTTACCTAAAATTTGGCTTCTAAGTGACTCTAACCGGATGCGGTTAACTATCTATATGTTTACTGTACGAGAACTAATCGGCAAAGAACATAAGGTTACAAAGAAGAACAAGCAAAGCGTATGACCACAGCTAACGTAGTGACCACAGCTACACTAAGAAAGAATATTGCGCATCCAGGCAGAGCGAAATTGTTAGCCAACTTGTATAGGAAATAGAAATTTATTTTTTAGTTTAGGGTCACCACCCCATATGGATACCCCAACGTTTTGAATTGGGGTGTGAAATAGCAGTTTTTGATTGGTTGTCACAAGATGAATCCTCTTTCGGGAAATCGGCATTGCGTTTGAGCTGTGGTTCTCAACTACTTTGGACTGGCGGCCCCTCGAGCACAAGACCACGCTCTTGTTTTTGCCGGGGAAGAAGCGACGTGGCTTTTACTGTCAAGATTTATCTGTCTGTACTGGTAGTCGCTTTTTAAGTTCAACCGAAAAAATCCTCGTACTGCATGGGAATTTGGAGCGTCATAGCCGTATCAGTCAAGTAGAAATATTTCAGTCGATGAAAACTTGGACATCTCCTTCGTGGTCGAGATTTTGTTTACACATACATGCACGAAGGTATACGGCAATATCATTCTATACGGTTGGAGCAGTACCCTTGAGCAAGGTTTAAAATCGAAATCGCTCTGGCAAACTTTCACACGCTAAATAACATAAATGATATTAGCAGTTAGCAGAGTTGTAATGACTCGAGTCAATGACTCGACTCGAGTCGCATTTTTGGTGTGACTCGAGTCGCATTTTTGGTGTGACTCGACTCGATTCGAGTCTTCACCCGTGAAAGACTGGACTCGACTCGAGTCTCGGCGCTCAAAGACTTGACTTGACTCGAATCTTGAAACAAAATGACTCGAGTTAATAGAGACTCGAGTCTCATATTGGAGAGATTAATTTGATTACATTTTCCGATAGGTCTAAGATAGTTTATGACGTAACAATGTATTTAACGTTCCCGCGTATCTTCAGTCTTGAGCAAGTTGAAACACGCTGTCGGATTGCTTTGCTTTTGTAAGGATCGTAACGGGATTCGCCAAAATATTCAGTTCAATTTTGCGCCTGGATTCTTTTAAATATTGGTGAAATACTCCATGACTTGAAATTGACTCGGACATTTTTGTGACTCGGACTCGACTTGACTCGGGGAAGTCAGTGACTCGAACTTGACTTGACTCGACCATGAAATTGAAAAGACTTGACTCGAGTCTCTAGGCCTATGACTCGACTCGAGACTCGACTTTCGTGACTTGGTCCCATCTGTGGCAGTTAGTGGCTTGAACCTCCCAAGTGACAACAACAACCTCTGAGAGGAAAACAAAGAACAAAAATCTGTGCACAAGTAGTAGGCTAAATCTATATCAAATGCAGAGATGTGGACAAGTCACCAAAGTCGAGTCTCGAGTCGAGTCCGAGTCATGGACCTAGAGACTCGAGTCGAGTCAAGTCTTTTCAATCTCATGGTCGAGCCGAGACCGAGTCACTGACTTCTTCGAGTCAAGTCGAGTCCGAGTCACAGAAATGCTCAAGAATCAAGATACGCGTGAACGTTAAATACATTGTTACGTCACAAACTATTTAAAACCGATCGGCAAAATGTAATCAAATTGATCTCTTTAATGTGAGAATCGAGTCTCTATTAACTCGAGTCATTTTATTTCAAGACTCGAGTCAAGTCAAGTCTTTAAGCGCCGAGACTCGAGTCGTGTCTCTCACGGTCCAGACTGGAGTATATTCGAGTCACACCAAAAGTGCGACTCGGGTCTGACTCGAGTCAAGTCAGATGAATATGTATCTTTGTTTTAAATCTGTGTTGCTATATTTTAAGCAGGGACCTGGTAATGTGAACTCCTTGGAGGCGTTTGTACTTCATTCCATTACAGAAGTTGTTGAGAAAGTCGGTATGATTTCCCCCTCATTATTTATAATATCTCTGTCAATAGTTTGGTTGTCATGAAGTTTTGTATGGGACACATACAATAAGGCTGAATTCTATCGTCAAACAATATTTATTCAACGAGGCTGAGACTGTTGTTATTGCTTCCTATTATTATTCAAACAATGTAAATATGCTCTGCCTATATGTATGGCATAATAGTTAACTTTTAAACCTTATAAATTATCCTGAATTTTGTATTTACGACAATCTTATCTTTTTTTATTTACAGAAGGAGAGGGCAACATTCCGTGAGTTGTTTTTGTATAATTATTGCATGGAATTCCCTTATATGCTGACAGGGGCTGTGTCACTTCAAATATTCAATAATTAAGTTTCGAGTCAGATTTTGAGTCGAAGGAAATCAAACATATAACATAGAACAGAGAAAAATTGCTGGGGAATCACATGAACTGTAATACACCATAGGACAACTTACTTATTGGAAGGCATAATTAATTGTATAATTCCACGAAAGGCCCTCGTCAAAATAAATTAAGTATAAGAATGTGTTTCATTAAGAAACATTGATGCTTTTATATCAGACTCACAAAGGAAGATTGGTATGGTTTTTCTGTAATAATTACTGAGGCTCTGGTATCCAGATAATTAAACAATCTACTTTGTGCCTTGTACAACCTCGATAACCTGAATAACTATTTAATTTTCAACTATTCAACTTTTTTGCTCATTCCTACTACAGGAAGTGGAACAGCACAATACAGAAAATCAATCAAACCAGGGGCAAATTGCTTTCCATCAAATTTGAGAAAGAGATCAGTGATTCAGAAAAATTCTTTGACATGTTCATCAGTAAGTGCACATCAAAGGTGCCTAAAATGTTATTTAGTTATGTTATGATGTTATGATTTTATTTTAATTTTAGGTAAATTACGCGTGAATAAATCGATTAAGTTCAACAGCAAGGAGAAAAATGAACTATTGTTTTGTGTTGAAGACTTGCTATACAAGGTATTAGCATTAGCATAGTTCGTTTTGTAACTTATCTTCATTTATTTTTGTTTGGTTTTTGGATATGTAGTGCGTCAGAGTTTATCATGGCGACAGTATTTGGTACCCTGCTCAAGGGTACCGCGCTAATCTAAGATAAGTAAATATCTTAATAGCGCCATACGTGTTGTGTGTAAAGGAAACATTGACCCACATGGAAATTTCCTCAATATTAGTTGTCCTTATCCCCAGAAGGCGTAGATAACAAGAACCTGATGAGATTTTTGGGGTAAATCTAAAAGGAGGGAAGCAGGAACTAAAGTATAAAAGTTTAGACTAATGTGGAGAGGTAGTAAGTGACCTATTTTCTGAAGGACCAGACTAATCTCCCACCAACTCCAACCTTAACTTTTCCCATTGAGTTTATGCTAACTATGAAACTATAAGAAACAAATATCACGTACCTATTTTAGATGACGTGATAAAAACATTCGCGACTTTTCATGTGCATACTTCACACTTGAGCGTTTATGACGTCACAATTAATTTTGCAAAACCGGTAAACAATGGTTTTTATCTTGCTGGAAGAATGATTTATAACCGTATGTCAGAGTTATTACGTATGGATGGGCACTTCGAATCCATGCTTCGAATCCGATTCGAATCGTCTTTGATTCGAATCGGAAAATGTGATTCGACGATTCGGAAAATTTTTTTTTTTTACAATTTCAATTTTCTTATTGTTTTTTAGTAAATTTTCCATGTATGATGTTGCACCAAAACTAAAAATGCTATTTAGTTCTATATTAATATAAAATTCCTCATATTTACACTTTCTATACTTTCGTTTGATGTGCTACTGTGCTTTTCTTTTACTTTATACTTTGAGAAATTTGGATTTATCATCACTTTTTGTAGTAGATTAATGATTTCTTAGTCTACTCCAATACGATTAAAGCCTAATATGCCCTTTTGTGATTGATAAAGTGAAATCTTAGCATCCGCTACTTTTTTGTTAGAAGGCCTGATTCGATTCGATTCGGCAAAAAAGATTCGGATTCGATTCGAATCTTTAAAGATTCGAAAATGCCCATTCCTAGCTTATTAGACATAAAATTATAGCGATGTGATTAAATTATCATATAACCGTTTCACTTCCGAAAGACATCCAATATTGTTTTCAATATTGTCGAATGCTAAGCCACCAAAATTAAAGGATAACGTATCTGACATAATAAAAAGGATTTTTGTTGCACAGCTGAATCCTAGAGCTTTTTCATGGTGATAAATTTCTATTCAACAATGCAAGCCAACTTGACGCACTCGCAATAGTAGTAGAGGCGACATACCCTGAAATGAAGCAAAAACTGTACTAATTACCGAAGCTGCAGCGAAAAGATGAATAAACGAACGCGGATAAAGTTGATGAGACACAAAACGTGATCGAAATTGTGGTTACTCATTTCACGGGTATAATAGAAGGGGGATATTTGTGAACGCCTCTATTAGCTGATCACCTTTATGACAGCAGGAGCTTAAGCATTGTATATTATGCGCCATCAATAAATTTTTCCTAAATCTTTTGACAATATTTTGATCAGAAATTTTATTATTGTTTGCTACTTTAGATTTTGCACGATCGCTGTCTCTTACAGAAAACATTTCTGAGTCTCTGCCAGCAAATAACGAGGTGCCTAACAGCAATCCAGGTGAGGAAATATATATTATTGTTGCTGTTTTAACGGATGAAAATGGTGAATGAGGATGTGTATTTGTTTTGTTTCATTATTTATTTCTAAGAAATTTGAAACTGATAAACGTAAGATATGTTTCAATAGAGCTGGGATGTGCAAATAACATAGTTGTAATGACTCGAGTCGCATTTTTGGTGTGACTCGAATCGACTCGAGTCTCGGAGCTCAAAGACTTGACTCGACTCGAGTCTCGAATCTTGACAAAAAATGACTCGAGTTAATAGAGACCCGAGTCTCACATTAAAGAGATCAATTTGATTACATTTTTCCGATCGATTTGACTCTTGATTCTTGCTTTGCTTTTGTAAGGATCGTAACGGGATTCGCCAAAATATTCAGTGACTTGAGTCTGTAGGCCCATGGCTCGGACTCGACTCGAGACTCCACTTTGTGACTCGGTCACATCTCTGGCAAATAATGATAGAAATTGTTCATTATCGTCGTATCATGGGAAACTCTGCAGCCCTCTAGTATTCAGATGTTTTCACACAAAAATATAATAACAGTAAAAAAATAACTAAAATTTCTTGGGCGGCCGCGAAGTGTGAACATACATGAACATGTAACCATTTTGTTATGTTATCTAATTATGTACTGTGCTAATTTTCCGTGTAACTATAGCGAAATATACCAGGAGTCAATCCCCCTAATATTTTACAGCGGTACAAAATATCACCATTCCGAGAGGGGTCCAGCAAGTGGTTTTGCAGATAGGTGACGTTGGACAGAGTGCAATTTCAATTCCAAATAATCCGGTTGGTGGCACCCAAGCTCCAACTCCAATGCCACTACAAATGAATCAGCAAATCTTCAACATGTACAGCAATCAGGGAAATACATTTAATTTGGATCGAGCAAACGTCCGTTCAATAAAGTCTCACACCGAGAACGTGCAAGTAAATACCCATGCGTAATAACATGCCATGCAACCCGCACAATATATATATATATATCTAGCCAAAACGCACAATTTGAAGCGAATAATCTATTGAAATCTTACATTAATTATCATAATTCCTACGTCATCCATCTGTGTAGCGAGATCATTTTAGAATTATAGAAATATAGAATAGAATCGGAAGCATTTTAACGAATCAAATCGGATCATGTAGCAAGTGTTGTCAAATTATATTGTGTTTTTTCAAGTAACTATAACATTTTGTTTATTATTTGTTTATTTTGCAATTAATATGTTACACATTTAATTTGTTCTATGAACTTGTTTGTAAATATCAGTGTATATTTGTATTTCTCATTAGTATTGTGATTTTCATATTCAATAATTATTCCAAATATAATATTTTCCAAGGTCGACTAGTGGACCACATAGAGTGCTCGATAGATGTGCAGTTAATTTTCTAGATTATACATTTTAAATAAAATTTTGTCACAGATAAATGAATTCAATTGTATAAATGGGAAACTTTGTGTCATTGGGGTAAAACTGATCGGCTATACTCACTACTCGGCACTTGGAAATGGCTTTTTCAGTCCGAAAATCGTAAGGGCAATACGGAACAAAGTTGATAAACATTGGCCTAGGCAGTCAGAAAGCTGAAATGAAAAGAAAATAATAATGAGACTTTAAGCCCAAACCTTGAGTGACCGCAG
>JAUELA010006879.1:0-12084 GCA_031471845.1 Boltenia villosa | reverse complement strand
GTTGCGCTACTGATTCAAACGCTAAGTTCGCACCTCCCACCTAAGTTCGCACAAACTGCTCCGATTCAAGTTGCGAATTTAACCGGGATATTACTGTATATGTATTTAAACAAATACTTCCTTATTGTATGCATTTTTTTCAGAAAAAAGACAAAGCAGTGCGTAGGTAGCATCCGAATGCCTGCTCCAACCTGTCATTTTTTTGTTTTTTCCTTTTACATCTTAAGAATTGGTGACAAAAATAGCAATAGAAAAGGAAATGACATCACAATCCTATTTCAGAAATTCTATCTACAGCTGCTTGCTGTTTTATGTAGTATTATTCAAAAACAACAACATTGAATAGTCTTTTTTGTTGCATAACAAAACAAATGACAATACTTCTATTATGAGTCATAGAAGGAAGACAGGAAAAAAATGCTCGCTATATAAACAAACAACAACATTAGGAAATGCTTATCTTTACACAGTATATATATATCTCATGAAACTGAAGATGAAATTTAAGAGGCATCAATAAATTTGACCCAATCCTTGAAAAGATACCTTATTTAATCGTGTACAGTAGTGCTTCCCAACCAGTGGGTCGCGAAGCTATTTCAGGTCGGCCACGAAGCATTTCAAAATGTTACAGTTTTCGATCAGATCGGGAAATGTTGCATTGTCATTACGTAACAATGTAAGAAATATGTAACAATTAGAATTATGTAACTAAATCAAAGGCTTGGAACAGCATGAAAACGGACACCCTCAATGCTACGTTGCATGTGAGCTTGTCTCCTATTAAGCGTCGACTTGATCTGATGAGTGATAATATCCAATATGCAAGCTCAAGTTTCGCAATAAAAGTAAATTACATGTGGATACATTGTTTCTTTTGTCATATATTAATATCTCATTGTGGGTCCCACAAAATAATGACAATAAAAGTGGTTCGCGAACTGAAAAAGGTTGGTAAGCACTGGTGAACAGTATACCTTATTTTTCAGATATTAGAAAGCTCGAAATCGGGATTGCAACACTGTGTGTTAGAAACAAAAAAATATGGGATGGATAGACAGTGCGATAGAATTTTTATTTTTCGTCATTTTGAAATACAAAATTTTGAAAACATCGGTCGGTATAGAAAAATATGGCATGACACTAAAACCAACTGAATGGTTTATAACATTGCAAGATGCAATGTAGTGACAACCATGACTACTTATTACAAAAGTGAAAATAGATAGAACAAAAAATTATATATTATATACGACATGCTATGTTTAGCTGTTGATTTAACTTATGAGAATCACCATAACATAAAGTTACACAGCAGAATTATTAGATTTTAACGTACACGAGATCCCTTCTTTAAATGAATTGGACCAGATCGTCCAGTTTAGTAAAATCTAAGTTTAGTCGAGTACGTAATGCTGCAAAGGAATGTATTTAATGCTAGTAAAACTAGAACGGAATCCAATGAAGCATGACACCACATAAGTACCAGAGCGGGATTTTTTACACCCCGCTTGCGGAGAGGAATGTTGCTTTTATCTTTTTCTTACAAATTCTCTTTTTAGAAGTTGAAAAGGATTTATCGAGAAGATGGATAACTTATAATTTGTTTCGTTTACTCAAGCCTTATAGTTACTCATAAAATGCATGAATGGGGAGCCTCAGCTCACACTGTAGTTTACGAACTGACGCTGAATAAATACTATGACAGGAACCCTTTGTTCAATCTTTTTAAAACAAAATTCAAGGCGCGTTTTTTTTACTGAAAACCTGAACAAATTATTTTTGATAAAAACTGAAAATAACGGTTTGCTGATCATAGTAATTTGAAACTGTACAAATACCATGACGACCGTCCAAAAATTCTTCTTTTGCCATATTCAAGGTTAGATACTGCTCCACAAAGCTTAGAATCCATAATTTATCAAAAGCAACATTTTTAACATTTTTTCCCAGACCAAACTGGATATAATTGTGTTTTTAGTTATTAGGTTGCTCTAATCATTGACAGATTGACGAATTATATTTCTTCTTTTACTTTAACATTTAGGATTCAGTGCAAACTGATAAAAAAAAAAAATTCCAAAAATGTACCTTACAAGCAAGAGAAGTACTATGTAAATATGCTTAAGTTAAGGTCAAAGGTTAGAGGGGTGGGAGACACAATGTACAACTGATAAAGAATGTTGATAAATTGAAGTAAATTGTTTTTTTTTTCAATATATGTATCGAAAAACCCTTGATTCACAATAAAACAGCAATGCACTGGCGAGGAGTTAAGTGTCATCATGGATAAGGGTGAACAAGGCGCCAGCCACCATTTTTACCATCGATTTACAGGAAACTTTCCTCATCTTATATTCCAATGTTTTTTCGTGAATAAATAAATCTCTTATTCCTTGTAGATTACAGTGCGACCTTGTTGCCTGCTATATTCAACTAAGAAATATTATCAAACCCACATGATCGCAACTAGTGTCTGCTGGATTTACAACCTCTGTATTGAGAAATGGAAATTATTACGTCATCACGCGGAATTCCGTAATTACTGTATTTTTTTCACGGAATTACGGTACGGAACTGAACTCAATTCCGCCCAACTCTACAGGAAAGCGTCATCAAGCTTACATCAGGACAACCATAGTGGTTTTATAGGCCAGATACTGCTTTCCGTTGAGTCCGAGGGTAAATATGATACATTAATTTTTTTTAAGGTTACAAAACATATCATCAATTTCTCAATCAAAAATCAAAGATTGATCAATACATGAGTATACACGGTGATAAAACAACAGGGACAACAAAGAAATTTCATCAGACAGGTATGTACAAGCAATTCAAAAATACCACATACCACCTTCAAATAATAAAAATCAATACAAAACTAATCTTATGAAGATGAAAGAGTCTTTAATAATGGTAAAATCTTATTATAGCGTCGCGTGAAATTCCATCGATAAATGTTGAAATATAAATGTAATGATGTCAAAATTAATGTACAAGAAAAAAATAAGCATCAAAATGGTCATTAAAGACATTAATAGTAAGTGCTTACGCTCTCTCTGTAATTATTATATAATCTCTAAATTGTGTCAAAAATCTTGTAAAAAAAGCAGCGTTGGTTCCGACAGGAAACAGCCACTCAATAATTGCACGGCAAAATCACTCGGAGCCGATAATTGTCATATTTATTTTCCTTGCAATGTTTACGTTACAGGATAACAAAGTGAGCAAAATTCGTTTTACAATTGTCATCGTAGGCCCTGAGGCAAAATTCTGCAGCGCCGTAACTTGACTACCGCAAAATTCCAATTTTGTTAGTTTCTGATTTTGGAGAGATTAAATTTAATGTTTTTTCAACTAATGCACTGAAATTTGAACTCTGAAAGTTGAGCTGGTGGGATGTAGCTGAAACTGTTCAAGAATGCATGACGGATTTAAGTAATTCACCACTTCCCTACTTTCACATGTGCTAAAAAATTGAGATTTGGCTTGCTCATAGCTTAGAATGCATGACGGATTTAAGTAATTCACTACTTCCTTACTTTCACTTGGGCTTGGCTTGCTCAAAGTTTATAGCGTCGTTCTCAAACTTTTTGAAGTCATAGCGAACTTGAAATCCTAGACGCACTATACACATAATGCTAAGAAATGTGTCTAATATTCTAGAAAAAAAAAATTCGACAAAAAAATAATAATTGGCAAATGCTGCATACATTTATTCATTATTTAATATTTAATAATCTGAATATTCAAAATAATCTGAAATTTCAATGAATGGGTTTCGAATCCAATCATATTGATCAGTGTTAAGTTATGGAAAATGAGAACATATTTATTTTATAAAGTGGCCAACTATTATTGGAAGTGATTCATTATTGCAAGTCTTGCTTACCAAAAGGAAACATTTCCGAAGCAATGGACCCTATGGACGACCGATGGATAAAACGTACTATATATTCATTTGTATATCTTGACACATATCTCTCTGGGATGCCACAGGGTGCACGTAGGCATCTCATAAGGCGCATCCTTTGAGAACCACCGGCTTACAGTCTTAGAAACAAACCCAATAATTTTCCACATGATTCTCCATAATGCTCATATTTAATTTCAGAGTCAATGAACCTATATCACAGTGCAAACCCAGCCAGGCATTCCCGCTAGTTGTAAAATATATCGATTTGAAGCAGGAAGGTATAAAATAAGTTGTATAATTTATTTTAATAAAATTTTATTTATAATTTATAATTGAATTGATTGAAGTATTCCGGAAATCATCATTCACAAAATATATTGTTGGCCAGGAGTTGATATAAAGGGACTTAGAAAATAAATTTAGCTTCATTATTTCACTAAGAAAGAGGAATGTATATCAAAATAATTAAAAAACTTATAATTCATTAAATGAGTCATATTTTTATGATATTGTCAAAATTGAGCTTGTACTTCCTGCCAATTTCGAGTTGAGTTTATTGAAGTCAAAATTGGCCAGAAATCGTGATCATCTAACAACCATGATCGATAGATATATATATATAAGAGTAACAAACTGTTTTGAGATCGAATTGTACACAGACCGTTCATGGTTATCACACTTTAACATTATACAGGAAGTCAAAGATTCATATTTAATATAATTTGAAGACTTTAATACTATACCACAGGGCGGTCCACTTCAGAACTAAACATACAAGTCGCAGGCCACAAATTCAAACAAAACTTCAACTTTATATCTTAATTTCATAAGGTTTTTCCATAATTGGTGTCAATTTTTAAACCAATATTCACTCTTGAAAGTTTCAGAGGCTTTGAATTTATTCAAACATAATGCTGGCAATATTCTTGGCGGCTAATGAGATGTTTGGGTCTAGACTTTTTTTACCAGAGTCTCTATATTGATTATTGTCAATGTTCGTATTGACAGGTTGAACCCAAGCATCTAGAGTTTCATTACCATTTGCTTTTGTTTTTATACTGCAGTATTATAAAAAAATCGAAGTCGCTAATTTTTTCAGGAAACAAGTCATCATACATTATTATCAATATTATATTATTATATATATATATTATATTATTATATATCAAACATCATCATATGCACTAACAGGCCATTGAAAATCACTCAGCGTGGACATATAACTTTTGCAATCTTTGCATTAGTAATGCATGACCTGCAGGTGATCATCTTATGATTCAGAATGACTTAATACTTAATAAATACTTCTTGCCATTTCTTGACATATTTATTTATCAGCCTACATATTACTTCACGGGCGTGTCTGTCCTTTTTTTATGCATAATTTATATTTTTAGAAGACTTTTTATATTGATTTAATACCTAATTAGATTCAATAATTTAATGAATTAGAATTGAAAAGTAGGTCTGAATCATAATGCATAAATTGGCATTGGCATTTATTGATTCATATTCAACTACATATTCAAACTTGTAGTGAATAATTCAAGCTAATGATACGTAAAGACTCCAATCCCAATACACAATTTTGTAATTTCATTTTTCGGCATCCTAACTTTTACTAAATTTACTGTTTTTATCGCAAAGTAAAATGACATTATAGGTTTAGATTTGGTCTCGTTTATAGATATCTTGTTTCCTTGAAAAGCATTGCGTTACAGTTTTAAAGGTGGGGTGTTTTAAGTACTAGCAGAGATACCCATATAATACCCTAGATGGGTTCTTTTTTTATGCATTATTTTGGAATGCATCTAACCTCTGTGTCAAGTTTGATCAAGATTCATTAGGAAATGGCGACGTTGTCCCAAGACAATCGGACAAAGTTACAAACTTGTAATATAAATACATGTACAGAAGGAACTAATATTTCAGGAAATTATCACATCCAACATAAAGTTTACCTACAGTTCTGAATCAATAGTATTTTAAATATTTACACACATCAACCACTACTTCATCAAAGGAACTTGTGTGCGAGGGGAAATTATCACCATCCAATAATAAGGAAGTGATTACTACATCCCATGTAATTCCAAAGAGAAACCAAAACAATTGCTGTTTCCTTTGTGTGAATTACATGCTGGATAAAAATGTTTCCCTTCCTGTTATGTTACACAATTTTCAAGTATTCATGTAGGACGCAGGGTTGCCAGATTAAAATTGTGAGAAAGGGTCAAACCACACTAAAATAGGCCAAACCGAATGACTATATTTCGGGTGAATCTTTATTTGTTAGACTCTTTTGACCCTATTTGCAATGCATTTGTATACTTTTATTATCTCTGTAGTTCTAAATAGTGTTTATGGTTATTGATTAAGTTAAAAATTATACCGGTACTCATTTTGCAAAGTTTTTTTGCATGTTTTAGTTACTCAGACAAAAAGTCTAGCCGATTTTCTGAGGCCAAACGGATTTAAAAAAGGCCATATTTTAAAAATTTGGCCTCGAAGGCCATACTAGCAACCGTGGTAAGACGTTATACTGATATAATAGAGTAGAAATTCATCAAGAAAAAGAAACAAACAATCCATGCTGGATAAAATTATTTCTATCCTTCTAATCAAAAGTACACAATTGATTATTAAATCAAAAATAAATAATTATGTTACAACGGTACAATGCTTTGTTCTTCAAAGGTTAGTAGTTATTCACAATATTCAAACAATCCTTTGAAATCTGCCCCCTTTAGAAGTTAATGGGATAACAATGCTATTCTATTGAAATCAAAGCAATAATTATTCTTTTGATAAAGTCCATTTAGCAATCCAATTATGCATAGCAAAATTACACCAAAAGATTTTGTTCTAGCGAAGAATTTCAAATACATGCCTCTAATCGGCAATGTTTTGAATCTAAAACAGGATTCGGCAAAACTCCATTATTGAAGCCTGTAACTCTTACGTCATATCACGAATCAGAGCTTCTTGGTTAGAGAATAAGGTTTAGGGCTAGGGTTAAGAGGTTAAGGACAGGGTCAGGGAATGATATTTTAAAATCCCAGCACCTATTTTGCGACTTCTTTCAACATTGGATACATTGTCAAAGCTAATGTACAACATGTAGCAAAAAAAACAATAAGAAGATACTTAGAGGTAAAATTATTTCCTGAAACTGAAATAAAATATTCAATCAAGGTAACCTATGACCTCTCACCTTTGGACTGAGATCATAGAAGGAAAAGAACTTGAATCTGAGAAGTACAGTCTCATGTTCTTCCACTTTTTGTTCCATCAAAGATTTTGAACTGTCCAACCACCTGGAAAAAGCAATATTTTTGAGATCTGTGATTATCTATAAATTAATGAAGGAACTCACTGGTGTGCCCACAGATGAAATTAGGTGGGCTGCTAAAGAGCAAAGAGCATATTTCAAAACACAAAAAATACAATAAATACAAATGGAAATTATTATAATATCAGACATAGTCTTGTTCGTACACAATTAAAAGTTTTATTTCACAAGCTTTCGCTAGATTATAACATCTAGCTTCTTCAGATGAAGCATAATAATAGATAGCTGCAAAGTGAAACACATGATTTGGTTATATATGGCCCAGAATCTAAGAGGGAAAAAATATGTATGTCTGGTAGTTCATATCCCAACAGTTATCTCTGCGGGTTCCGCATAGCAACCGTATATCTTTACTCTATTATTAGTAATAATACATTAAGCACGTTTCTCATTGATACATTTGCTCCATTTATTGAATAAAGAAGAACATACAATTTGTCTGTATTTTTAATTATCTAAATTTCTACTTTATGCTACAGTAATATGCATAAATCCCTGTTTGGGAACATGCAAGCAATGATATCCTAAGTCTTGGTAATATAGAAATAATATGTAATCATATGATGATGACCCCTAGATATAGGAGATAGCATATTTGCATTTCTGAATAAAGACCATAATCCAACAATACCTTTGATATCTTTTTAAATAAAAACAATGCGACTGATTTGAACATCTTAAAGCTAAAAAACATTTTAAAATCTAAAACCAGAAATTAACCAGGAAATGAAACACTAGACTAGGCGCTTGTGTTCGATTTGCCACTACCAACATAGAAATCCATATTAAGACTCTGTTGAAAGGTCTCATCCCCGGACATCCCATTAGCAGACAAGAATATAACCAGCATTAGGTAAGAATAAATTCAAAGCCCCTGAAACTGATGATTGCAAGAGTAAGATTATTGGTGGAAAAAGTGACTTCAACCATGAAAAAAAAATATAAAAGTAAGGTTAAAAATTTTCAATTTGTGGTCCGCCTCAAAGAAGTTGGACCACCCTGGTATAGGCAATGGGATAGTATATTCGCATTTCTAATCTAAAGACCAAAATCCAACAATAACTTCAAAAATATCCATTCATAAAAATCCAACTTACCCCATATTTCTCCTTGCTTTATCATGCAGTGCCTTGGGTCTGAAGAGATTGTTTAAAGCAGCTGGAGACGGCTTGTTGGGAGATTTCATGAGAACATGGGGATTGATGAAAGCAGCGTCAAGTAGTTCAAGACTATTTGCAGATAGTGGACTATTGCCTTTATTTTTTGGTGTCAATGTGTTATACATTGGAGAACCTGAGAGAAAAAGCACATTTAAACCTTCTGGAGCAAGGGTTCCCAAACTTTTTGAGCCACGTACCCCCATTTGTGAATCTGTTTTTTTCCCGGACCCCCATTTGTAAATGTTTTTCTCGAACCCGATTTTGGCCTCGCGAATCTAACTAAGAGTCTCGTAACGGCACGATTACAACGTTGCGTCAAACGAGGTTTATGCTGGTTTAAATCGGCACACATGCGAATCTCATTTACAGATAACAAAAAAGTAAAGTTGGTGGCAGTTTTGTCATATCGTCACGGACCCCCTGTGCAGTCGTTGCGGACCCCACTATGAGAACCCCTGTTCTGGAAGAACTTGATATGAAATATGCTTTGAAAATGGACAATTTTATAATATAATAAACTACTCTAGCCTTGATCCTTTTTAATTAGTATAATTAATAAAGGTATTTTAATTAAGCCACAAAGGCTCACCCTGTTGTAAACTAGCCAGCCTAAATGCCTAATAATATTTTTATGAAATCAATATCTCATCAATCTCGAAGAGCAACATACTTTTTTGTTCATTTACTTTGTTTGTTGTTCAGGTTCATGTATACATTTTTTTATCGACAGGAATATATTTTTTTTTTTGCAGTTCAAGTTGATGAGACAAATTTTACGATCTAATATTGTTGTAAATGGACAAAAACAAATATTTGTGGAATCCATAAAATCAAAGTATGAATCATGATAATTATTTATTTTCCAATATTTAACTCCATTTTTATGTGCATTCCTTTTTACAAAAAAAAATTATCGTTGAAGAGGCTGCAAAATCTTATAATAGGCTGTTTTTACTCCTCGAAAAATAGCAGCAACTGAGAGCAAAGCCCTCGTACAACGTCCATCTCTTCAATCAACAACAAATTATGATTACTATCATTGCAATGAAAATTTAATCTGAGTTAGTGAATACAAGCAATAATTAATTCAGAAAATCAACACAAAGAAGGCAAAATATGTACCAAACCTTTAACTACAATAAAAATGTCTAAATTCTGAATTTCATATACCTGGAGTGTAAGGGGAGGTGGGGGTGAGACTGGGGTTGAGAACATTGGGTGCAATCAGACCCTCATCATTTGAATTTCCGTTCGCATGTCTCTGAGGTGAATTTTTATGTAAGTTATTTTTGTGTTCTGGAACTCGGAGCAAGGATAGTTCCTCTGGACGTCTGAGATCTGGAAATTAAAATGGAAGTAAAATAAGTGAAAGTGAATAAAAAGTTAATGGATTTGACTGTTATAAAATTCCTTTGCCACGATATATGCATAAAGTTTTATATTTTAGTGTTTTTCCTGCAATGTTTATAGAACAAGGTACAATCCAATATATATATATACTCGGGTAGAATGTTTAATATTTTTTTCTCAACAGATAACCCATACAATCTTTCAAATTTCACTGATTCAAGTTCAAATTCATTCTCGATTTGACAAACTTAATTTAAATTGCGCAAGAATACCAAATACCTACAACAATCCCGTGTATTATTGTTAAGTTCCTTGTGGATGAGATACATATGGTTACATTTTATGTTTTATTATTATTGTACATATGAAAAAAGTTAATTTATAAAAGTGGAAATCATAAAAGTGAAAACCTATGAATTATGATAATGAATTATTATTTTCCAATATTAATATTAATTTTTATGCGGATGTTTTTTTTGAAAAAAAAATAAAAAAGAGTATGCATCATGTTTTTATAAAGACCTACTAAGTATGTGGGAACCCCACCTACATTTCAGCAGGAAATGTTCACAATTTTTTTTTAGTGTATTTATGCATTTAAAACTGGGCATATATGACCCGGAGGCTATTTTTGGGGAAAATGGTTCTATAAAATACAGCATATAGACAAAAATTTTACATCTGAAAGTTCCCAAGTCTCATAGCAGGAAGCTTTTTAATTTTAACATAATTTAGGACAATAAATATAAACTCACCAAAGAATCGACAGACTTCTTTTACTGTTGTGAATACTTTGGTGGAGAAATCAACTCTGACATTGGCATATTGTAGATCAGGAAGTTGGATCCGTAAAGTCTGAAATAAAATTGAAAATCATTTAATTGAAATTGGTTTAGTGAGAAACTTTTAACTGTGTACGAACAAGACCATACGGTTTGCCACACGACATTTCACAACTCATGGCATTTGTGAGCTCTGCAATTGTTAAAAGAGCAAAGAAATCTGCCCATTGTCTTTTTCCATTTATAAAATGTATTAGTGATAAACAGCAGTGATCGATAAGGAGTAAAGGCTGGAATACACATATGCGGCAAACGCAAACGTTTTTGGTTTGTTTCATTACAACCGCGCTCATACTTATGGAATTGAATTACGTGCGGTTGTAATGAAATAAACCAAAAAACGTGTGCGTATGCGCGTACGTGTATTCCAGCGTCAAGTTTCACTTGAAATATAAATATGTCCAGCAATTTTTCAAAAAAAAACAACATTTTTCACAATTTAAAAATGAAAAATTGCTGCTATTTTATAAAAAATTTTCCCTTTCTCAATGATCTGTGATTTTTTTTTAGTGCAGAGGAAAATTGTAAATAATATTGTAAAACATTAAAATGTGTTATTTTCCAACGCTTCGAAAATGATATCTCTATTGTGTAAAGAAGGTGTTCATTTATATTGATTAAATCTCTATAACCAAGATCAAAACCACATCCTAACGACAAAACAACACCTTGAGGCATGAAAGCAGCAAGTACTGATGTATCTTTCTCAAAGCATCATTATTACAAAATAATCAGTAAAAGGCAAGTAAAGAGTGTTTCCATGGTAACTACAGAACTCTGTTAGTTGAATATATCTGATAGATATATAGAATTTTTTTCTGTCAGTATAGAAAAATATGGCATGACACTAAAACCAACTGAATGGTTCATGATATTGCAAAATGCAATGTAGTGACAACCATGAATCGAAACCATCAGAATCAAAAGACTTCAGAAATTTAATTAATATTTATTTATTGGGATTCCTATTTGGCAGTTATTGGGTTGCCATCTTTCTCAGGGATAATAATCATTCAATGCAACAGAGTTATAACATTGAATTGAATCCAACAAGAACATCCACATCACCAATTTGACTTTTATTTCCCTCAATTTTTGACCAAAAAGAAATTTTAAAGCTCCTCTTAAGACCAAATGACAAATAATCAAACCGTCAACATTGAATAATATTTCTACTGTTTTCTATGTTTTGTCATGTTTAGAGTCCACTTTAAATCCGCCATCCACTTTTCATCTTTTCATTTAATTCGTTATGCATGGTTGTATCATGATAAACAACCTGATATCTATTACTTATCCCTACCCTACCTCTCCTCCTCCATAACCAATGACTATTGGTAATTTTATTTTGATAAACCATTAGGTTTGGGTGAAATGCGCAAATTGGTATCATTTTAACACACTTTCAATAGCGTAATGAGTCTAATGACATCATTAAGATAGGACGTCCATAAAACGCAGACC